>JAKZAP010000191.1:0-54663 GCA_023053575.1 Branchinecta lynchi | reverse complement strand
GGGAAAACCAACCTTGTGGGAAAACAAACCTTGTGGGAAAACAAACCTTGTGGGAAAACAAACCTTATGGGGAAAGCAACCCTGCGGGAAAACCAACCTTGTGGGAAAACCAACCTTGTGGGAAAGCGAACCTTTTGGGAAAACCAACACAGTGGGAAAACAAACCTTGTGGGAAAACAAACCTTGTGGGAAAACAAACCTTGTGGGAAAACAAACCTTGTGGGGAAACAAACCTAGTGGAAAAACAAATCTTGTGAGAAAACAAACCTTGTGGGGAAACAAACCTTTCGGGAAAACCAACCTTGTGGGAAAACCAACCTTATGGCAAAACAAACCTAGTGGGAAAACAAACCTTATGGGGAAACAAACCTTTCGGGAAAACCAACCTTGTGGGAAAACAAACCTTGTGGGGAAACAAACCTAGTGGGAAAACAAACCTTGTGAGAAAACAATCCTTGTGGGAAAACAAACCTTGTGGGGAAACAAACCTTGCGGGAAAACTAACCTTGTGGGAAAACAAACCCTGCGGGAAAACCAACCTTGTGGGAAAACCAACCTTGTGGGGAAACAAACCTTTCGGGAAAACCAACCTTGTGGGAAAACAAACCTTGTGGGGAAACAAACCTTTCGGGAAAACCAACCTTGTGGAAAAACCAACCTTGTGGGAAAGCGAACCTTTTGGGAAAACCAACACAGTGGGAAAACAAACCTTGTGGGGAAACAAACCTTGTGGGAAAACTAACCTTGTGGGAAAACAAACCTTGCGGGAAAACTAACCTTGTGGGAAAACAAACCCTGCGGGAAAACCAACCTTGTGGGAAAACCAACCTTGTGGGGAAACAAACCTTTCGGGAAAACCAACCTTGTGGGAAAACAAACCTTGTGGGAAAACAAACCTTGTGGGAAAACAAACCTTATGGGGAAAGCAACCCTGCGGGAAAACCAACCTTGTGGGAAAACCAACCTTGTGGGAAAGCGAACCTTTTGGGAAAACCAACACAGTGGGAAAACAAACCTTGTGGGAAAACAAACCTTGTGGGAAAACAAACCTTGTGGGAAAACAAACCTTGTGAGAAAACAAACCTTGTGGGGAAACAAACCTAGTGGAAAAACAAACCTTGTGAGAAAACAAACCTTGTGGGGAAACAAACCTTTCGGGAAAACCAACCTTGTGGGAAAACCAACCTTATGGCAAAACAAACCTAGTGGGAAAACAAACCTTGTGGGGAAACAAACCTTTCGGGAAAACCAAACTTGTGGGAAAACAAACCTTGTGGGGAAACAAACCTAGTGGGAAAACAAACCTTGTGAGAAAACAATCCTTGTGGGAAAAAAAACCTTGTGGGGAAACAAACCTTGCGGGAAAACTAACCTTGTGGGAAAACAAACCCTGCGGGAAAACCAACCTTGTAGGAAAACCCACCTTGTGGGGAAACAAACCTTTCGGGAAAACTAACCTTGTGGGAAAACAAACCCTGCGGGAAAACCAACCTTGCGGGAAAACAAACCTTGTGGGAAAACAAACCTTGTGAGAAAACAAACCTTGTGGGAAAACCAACCTTATGGGGAAACAAACCCTGCGGGAAAACCAACCTTGTGGGAAAACCAACCTTGCGGGAAAGCGAACCTTTTGGGAAAACCAACACAGTGGGAAAACAAACCTTGTGAGAAAACAATCCTTGTGGGAAAACAAACCTTGTGGGGAAACAAACCTTGTGGGAAAACTAACCTTGTGAGAAAACAAACCTTGCGGGAAAACTAACCTTGTGGGAAAACAAACCCTGCGGGAAAACCAACCTTGTGGGAAAACCAACCTTGTGGGGAAACAAACCTTTCGGGAAAACCAACCTTGTGGGAAAACAAACCTTGTGGGAAAACAAACCTTGTGGGAAAACAAACCTTATGGGGAAAGCAACCCTGCGGGAAAACCAACCTTGTGGGAAAATCAACCTTGTGGGAAAGCGAACCTTTTGGGAAAACCAACACAGTGGGAAAACAAACCTTGTGGGAAAACAAACCTTGTGGGAAAACAAACCTTGTGGGAAAACAAACCTTGTGAGAAAACAAACCTTGTGGGGAAACCAACCTTATGGCAAAACAAACCTAGTGGGAAAACAAACCTTGTGGGGAAACAAACCTTTCGGGAAAACCAACCTTGTGGGAAAACAAACCTTGTGGGGAAACAAACCTAGTGGGAAAACAAACCTTGTGAGAAAACAATCCTTGTGGGAAAACAAACCTTGTGGGGAAACAAACCTTGCGGGAAAACTAACCTTGTGGGAAAACAAACCCTGCGGGAAAACCAACCTTGTAGGAAAACCCACCTTGTGGGGAAACAAACCTTTCGGGAAAACTAACCTTGTGGGAAAACAAACCCTGCGGGAAAACCAACCTTGCGGGAAAACAAACCTTGTGGGAAAACAAACCTTGTGAGAAAACAAACCTTGTGGGAAAACCAACCTTATGGGGAAACAAACCCTGCGGGAAAACCAACCTTGTGGGAAAACCAACCTTGCGGGAAAGCGAACCTTTTGGGAAAACCAACACAGTGGGAAAACCAACCTTGCGGGAAAACAAAGCTTGTGGGAAAACAAACCTTGTGGGAAAACCAACCTCGTGGGAAAAACAACCTAGTGGGAAAACAAACCTTGTGAGAAAACAAACCTTGTGAGAAAACCAACCTTATGGCAAAACAAACCTAGTGGGAAAACAAACCTTGTGGGGAAACAAACCTTTCGGGAAAACCAACCTTGTGGGAAAACAAACCTTGTGGGGAAACAAACCTAGTGGGAAAACAAACCTTGTGAGAAAACAATCCTTGTGGGAAAACAAACCTTGTGGGGAAACAAACCTTGTGGGAAAACTAACCTTGTGGGAAAACAAACCCTGCGGGAAAACCAACCTTGTAGGAAAACCCACCTTGTGGGGAAACAAACCTTTCGGGAAAACTAACCTTGTGGGAAAACAAGCCCTGCGGGAAAACCAACCTTGCGGGAAAACAAACCTTGTGGGAAAACAAACCTTGTGAGAAAACAAACCTTGTGGGAAAACCAACCTTATGGGGAAACAAACCCTGCGGGAAAACCAACCTTGTGGGAAAACCAACCTTGCGGGAAAGTGAACCTTGCGGGAAAACTAACCTTGTGGGAAAACAAACCTTGTGAGAAAACAATCCTTGTGGGAAAACAAACCTTGTGGGGAAACAAACCTTGCGGGAAAACTAACCTTGTGGGAAAACAAACCTTGCGGGGAAAACCAACCTTGTGGGAAAACCAACCTTGTGGGGAAACAAACCTTTCGGGAAAACCAACCTTGTGGGAAAACAAACCTTATGGGAAAACAAACCTTGTGGGAAAACAAACCTTGTGGGGAAACCGAACCTAGTGGGGAAAACAAACATTATGGGAAAACAAACCTTGTGGGGAAACAAACCTTGCGGGAAAGCGACCCTTTTGGGAAAACCAACACAGTGGGGAAAACAAACCTTGTGGGAAAACCAACCTTGCGGGGAAAACCAACCTTGGGGGAAAACAAAGCTTGTGGGAAAACAAACCTTGTGGGAAAACCAACCTCGTGGGAAAAACAACCTAGTGGGAAAACAAACCTTGTGAGAAAACAAACCTTGTGAGAAAACCAACCTTATATGGGGAAAGCAACCCTGCGGGAAAACCAACCTTGTGGGAAAACCAACCTTGTGGGGAAACAAACCTTTCGGGAAAACCAACCTTGTGAGAAAACAAACCTTGCGGGAAAACCAACCTTGTGGGAAAACCAACCTTGTGGGGAAACAAACCTTTCGGGAAAACCAACCTTGTGAGAAAACAAACCTTGTGGGAAAACCAACCTTATAGGGAAAGCAACCCTGCGGGAAAACCAACCTTGTGGGAAAACCAACCTTGTGGGAAAGCGAACCTTTTGGGAAAACCAACACAGTGGGAAAACAAACCTTGTGGGAAAACCAACCTTGCGGGAAAACCAACCTTGGGGGAAAACAAAGCTTGTGGGAAAACAAACCTTGTGGGAAAACCAACCTCGTGGGAAAAACAACCTAGTGGGAAAACAAACCTTGTGAGAAAACAATCCTTGTGGGAAAACCAACCTTATGGGGAAAGCAACCCTGCGGCAAAACCAACCTTGTGGGAAAGCGAACCTTGTGGGAAAACCAACCTTGTGGGAAAGCGAACCTTTTGGGAAAACCAACACAGTGGGAAAACAAACCTTGTGGGAAAACAAACCTTGTGGGAAAACAAACCTTGTGGGAAAACAAACCTTGTGAGAAAACAAACCTTGTGGGAAACAAACCTAGTGGAAAAACAAACCTTGTGAGAAAACAAACCTTGTGGGGAAACAAACCTTTCGGGAAAACCAACCTTGTGGGAAAACCAACCTTATGGCAAAACAAACCTAGTGGGAAAACAAACCTTGTGGGGAAACAAACCTTTCGGGAAAACCAACCTTGTGGGAAAACAAACCTTGTGGGGAAACAAACCTAGTGGGAAAACAAACCTTGTGAGAAAACAATCCTTGTGGGAAAACAAACCTTGTGGGGAAACAAACCTTGCGGGAAAACTAACCTTGTGGGAAAACAAACCCTTCGGGAAAACCAACCTTGTAGGAAAACCCACCTTGTGGGGAAACAAACCTTTCGGGAAAACTAACCTTGTGGGAAAACAAACCCTGCGGGAAAACCAACCTTGCGGGAAAACAAACCTTGTGGGAAAACAAACCTTGTGAGAAAACAAACCTTGTGGGAAAACCAACCTTATGGGGAAAAAAACCCTGCGGGAATACCAACCTTGTGGGAAAACCAACCTTGCGGGAAAGCGAACCTTTTGGGAAAACCAACACAGTGGGAAAACAACCTTGTGAGAAAACAATCCTTGTGGGAAAACAAACCTTGTGGGGAAACAAACCTTGTGGGGAAACAAACCTTGTGGGAAAACTAACCTTGTGGGAAAACAAACCTTGCGGGAAAACTAACCTTGTGGGAAAACAAACCCTGCGGGAAAACCAACCTTGTGGGAAAACCAACCTTGTGGGGAAACAAACCTTTCGGGAAAACCAACCTTGTGGGAAAACAAACCTTGTGGGAAAACAAACCTTGTGGGAAAACAAACCTTATGGGGAAAGCAACCCTGCGGGAAAACCAACCTTGTGGGAAAACCAACCTTGTGGGAAAGCGAACCTTTCGGGAAAACCAACACAGTGGGAAAACAAACCTTGTGGGAAAACAAACCGTGTGGGAAAACAAACCTTGTGGGAAAACAAACCTTGTGGGGAAACAAACCTTTCGGGAAAACCAACCTTGTGGGAAAACCAACCTTGTGGGAAAGCGAACCTTTTGGGAAAACCAACACAGTGGGAAAACAAACCTTGTGGGGAAACAAACCTTGTGGGAAAACTAACCTTGTGGGGAAAACAAACCTTTCGGAAAAACCAACCTTGTGGGAAAACAAACCTTGTGGGAAAACAAACCTTGTGGGAAAACAAACCTTATGGGGAAAGCAACCCTGCGGGAAAACCAACCTTGTGGGAAAACCAACCTTGTGGGAAAGCGAACCTTTTGGGAAAACCAACACAGTGGGAAAGAACAAACCTTGTGGGAAAACAAACCTTGTGGGAAAACAAACCTTGTGGGAAAACAAACCTTGTGGGAAAACCAACCTTATGGCAAAACAAACCTAGTGGGAAAACAAACCTTGTGGGGAAACAAACCTTTCGGGAAAACCCAACCTTGTGGGGGAAAACAAACCTTGTGGGGAAACAAACCTAGTGGGAAAACAAACCTTGTGAGAAAACAATCCTTGTGGGAAAACAAACCTTGTGGGGAAACAAACCTTGCAGGAAAACTAACCTTGTGGGAAAACAAACCCTGCGGGAAAACCAACCTTGTAGGAAAACCCACCTTGTGGGGAAACAAACCTTTCGGGAAAACTAACCTTGTGGGAAAACAAACCCTGCGGGAAAACCAACCTTGCGGGAAAAACGAACCTTGTGGGAAAACAAACCTTGTGAGAAAACAAACTTTGTGGGAAAACCAACCTTATGGGGAAACAAACCCTGCGGGAAAACCAACCTTGTGGGAAAACCAACCTTGCGGGAAAGCGAACCTTTTGGGAAAACCAACACAGTGGGAAAACAAAACTTGTGAGAAAACAATCCTTGTGGGAAAACAAACCTTGTGGGGAACACAAACCTTGTGGGGAAACAAACCTTGTGGGAAAACTAACCTTGTGGGAAAACAAACCTTGCGGAAAAACTAACCTTGTGGGAAAACAAACCCTGCGGGAAAACCAACCTTGTGGGAAAACCAACCTTGTGGGGAAACAAACCTTTCGGGAAAACCAACCTTGTGGGAAAACAAACCTTGTGGGAAAACAAACCTTGTGGGAAAAAAAACCTTATGGGGAAAGCAACCCTGCGGGAAAACCAACCTTGTGGGAAAACCAACCTTGTGGGAAAGCGAACCTTTTGGGAAAACCAACACAGTGGGAAAACAAACCTTGTGGGAAAACCAAACTTGCGGGAAAACCAACCTTGTGGGAAAACAAACCTTGTGGGAAAACAAACCTTGTGGGAAAACAAACCTTGTGGGAAAACAAACCTTATGGGAAAACAAACCTTGTGGGGAAACAAACCTTGTGGGAAAACCAACCTTGCGGGAAAGCGAACCTTTTGGGAAAACCAACACAGTGGGAAAACAAACCTTGTGGGAAAACCAACCTTGCGGGAAAACCAACCTCGGGGGAAAACAAAGCTTGTGGGAAAACAAACCTTGTGGGAAAACCAACCTAGTGGGAAAAACAACCTAGTGGGAAAACAAACCTTGAGAGAAAACAAACCTTGTGGGAAAACCAACCTTATGGGGAAAGCAACCCTGCCGGAAAACCAACCTTGTGGGAAAACCAACCTTGTGGGAAAGCGAACCTTTTGGGAAAACCAACACAGTGGGAAAACAAACCTTGTGGGAAAACCAACCTTGCGGGAAAGCGAACCTTTTGGGAAAACCAACACAGTGGGAAAACAAAGCTTGTGGGAAAACCAACCTTGCGGGAAAACCAACCTTGGGGGGAAACAAAGCTTGTGGGAAAACAAACCTTTTGGGAAAACAAACGTTGTGGGAAAACAAACCTTGTGGGAAAACAAACCTTGTGAGAAAACAAACCTTGTGGGAAAACCAACCTTATGGGGAAAGAAACCTTGTGGGGAAACAAACCTTTCGGGAAAACCAACCTTGTGGTAAAACAAACCGTGTGGGAAAACAAACCTTGTGGGAAAACAAAACCTTGTGGGAAAACAAACCTTATGGGAAAACAAACCTTGTGGGGAAACAAACCTTGTGGGAAAACCAACCTTGTGAGAAAACAAACCTTGTGGGGAAACAAACCTAGTGGGAAAACAAACCTTGTGAGAAAACAAACCTTGTGGGAAAACCAACCTTATGGGAAAACAAACCTAGTGGGAAAAAAAACCTTGTGGGGAAACAAACCTTTCGGGAAAACCAACCTTGTGGGAAAACAAACCTTGTGGGAAAACAAACTTTGTGGGAAAACAAACCTTGTGGGAAAACAAACCTTGTGGGAAAACAAACCTTATGGGAAAACAAACCTTGTGGGGAAACAAACCTTGTGGGAAAACCAGCCTTGCGGGAAAGCGAACCTTTTGGGAAAACCAACACAGTGGGAAAACAAACCTTGTGGGAAAACCAACCTTGCGGGAAAACCAACCTTGGGGGAAAACAAAGCTTGTGGGAAAACAAAGCTTGTGGGAAAACCAACCTAGTGGGAAAAACAACCTAGTGGGAAAACAAACCTTGTGAGAAAACAAACCTTGTGGGAAAACCAACCTTATGGGGAAAGCAACCCTGCGGGAAAACCAACCATGTGGGAAAACCAACCTTGTGGGAAAGCGAACCTTTTGGGAAAACCAACACAGTGGGAAAACAAACCTTGTGGGAAAACCAACCTTGCGGGAAAGCGAACCTTTTGGGAAAACCAACACAGTGGGAAAACAAACCTTGTGGGAAAACCAACCTTGCGGGAAAACCAACCTTGGGGGAACACAAAGCTTGTGGGAAAACCAACCTTATGGGGAAAGCAACCCTGCGGGAAAACCAACCTTGTGGGAAAACCAACCTTGTGGGGAAACAAACCTTTCGGGAAAACCAACCTTGTGGGAAAACAAACCTTGTGGGAAAACAAACCTTGTGGGAAAAAAAACCTTATGGGGAAAGCAACCCTGCGGGAAAACCAACCTTGTGGGAAAACCAACCTTGTGGGAAAGCGAACCTTTTGGGAAAACCAACACAGTGGGAAAACAAACCTTGTGGGAAAACCAAACTTGCGGGAAAACCAACCTTGTGGGAAAACAAACCTTGTGGGAAAACAAACCTTGTGGGAAAACAAACCTTGTGGGAAAACAAACCTTATGGGAAAACAAACCTTGTGGGGAAACAAATCTTGTGGGAAAACCAACCTTGCGGGAAAGCGAACCTTTTGGGAAAACCAACACAGTGGGAAAACAAACCTTGTGGGAAAACCAACCTTGCGGGAAAACCAACCTTGGGGGAAAACAAAGCTTGTGGGAAAACAAACCTTGTGGGAAAACCAACCTAGTGGGAAAAACAACCTAGTGGGAAAACAAACCTTGAGAGAAAACAAACCTTGTGGGAAAACCAACCTTATGGGGAAAGCAACCCTGCCGGAAAACCAACCTTGTGGGAAAACCAACCTTGTGGGAAAGCGAACCTTTTGGGAAAACCAACACAGTGGGAAAACAAACCTTGTGGGAAAACCAACCTTGCGGGAAAGCGAACCTTTTGGGAAAACCAACACAGTGGGAAAACAAAGCTTGTGGGAAAACCAACCTTGCGGGAAAACCAACCTTGGGGGAAAACAAAGCTTGTGGGAAAACAAACCTTTTGGGAAAACAAACGTTGTGGGAAAACAAACCTTGTGGGAAAACAAACCTTGTGAGAAAACAAACCTTGTGGGAAAACCAACCTTATGGGGAAAGAAACCTTGTGGGGAAACAAACCTTTCGGGAAAACCAACCTTGTGGTAAAACAAACCGTGTGGGAAAACAAACCTTGTGGGAAAACAAAACCTTGTGGGAAAACAAACCTTATGGGAAAACAAACCTTGTGGGGAAACAAACCTTGTGGGAAAACCAACCTTGTGAGAAAACAAACCTTGTGGGGAAACAAACCTAGTGGGAAAACAAACCTTGTGAGAAAACAAAGCTTGTGGGAAAACCAATCTTATGGGAAAACAAACCTAGTGGGAAAAAAAACCTTGTGGGGAAACAAACCTTTCGGGGAAACCAACCTTGTGGGAAAACAAACCTTGTGGGAAAACAAACCTTGTGGGAAAACAAACCTTGTGGGAAAACAAACCTTGTGGGAAAACAAACCTTATGGGAAAACAAACATTGTGGGGAAACAAACCTTGTGGGAAAACCAGCCTTGCGGGAAAGCGAACCTTTTGGGAAAACCAACACAGTGGGAAAACAAACCTTGTGGGAAAACCAACCTTGCGGGAAAGCGAACCTTTTGGGAAAACCAACACAGTGGGAAAACAAACCTTGTGGGAAAACCAACCTTGCGGGAAAACCAACCTTGGGGGAACACAAAGCTTGTGGGAAAACCAACCTTATGGGGAAAGCAACCCTGCGGGAAAACCAACCTTGTGGGAAAACCAACCTTGTGGGAAAGCGAACCTTTTGGGAAAACCAACACAGTGGGAAAACAAACCTTGTGGGAAAACCAACCTTGCGGGAAAACCAACCTTGGGGGAAAACAAACCTTGTGGGAAAACAAACCTTTTGGGGAAACAAACCTAATGGGAAAACAATCCTTGTGGGAAAACAAACCTTGTGGGGAAACAAACCTTGCGGGAAAACTAACCTTGTGGGAAAACAAACCCTGCGGGAAAACCAACCTTGTGGGAAAACCAACCTTGTGGGGAAACAAACCTTTCGGGAAAACCAACCTTGTGGGAAAACAAACCTTGTGGGAAAACAAACCTTGTGGGAAAACAAACCTTGTGGGAAAACAAACCTTGTGGGAAAACAAACCTTGTGAGAAAACATACCTTGTGGGGAAACAAACCTTGTGGAAAAACAAACCTTGTGGGAAAACAAACCTTGTGGGAAAACAAACCTTGTGGGAAAACAAACCTTGTGGGAAAACAAACCTTGTGAGAAAACATACCTTGTGGGGAAACAAACCTTGTGGGGAAACAAACCTTGTGGGAAAACCAGCCTTGCGGGAAAGCGAACCTTTTGGGAAAACCAACACAGTGGGAAAACAAACCTTGTGGGAAAACCAACCTTGCGGGAAAACCAACCTTGGGGGAAAACAAAGCTTGTGGGAAAACAAAGCTTGTGGGAAAACCAACCTAGTGGGAAAAACAACCTAGTGGGAAAACAAACCTTGTGAGAAAACAAACCTTGTGGGAAAACCAACCTTATGGGGAAAGCAACCCTGCGGGAAAACCAACCATGTGGGAAAACCAACCTTGTGGGAAAGCGAACCTTTTGGGAAAACCAACACAGTGGGAAAACAAACCTTGTGGGAAAACCAACCTTGCGGGAAAGCGAACCTTTTGGGAAAACCAACACAGTGGGAAAACAAACCTTGTGGGAAAACCAACCTTGCGGGAAAACCAACCTTGGGGGAACACAAAGCTTGTGGGAAAACCAACCTTATGGGGAAAGCAACCCTGCGGGAAAACCAACCTTGTGGGAAAACCAACCTTGTGGGGAAACAAACCTTTCGGGAAAACCAACCTTGTGGGAAAACAAACCTTGTGGGAAAACAAACCTTGTGGGGAAAAAAACCTTATGGGGAAAGCAACCCTGCGGGAAAACCAACCTTGTGGGAAAACCAACCTTGTGGGAAAGCGAACCTTTTGGGAAAACCAACACAGTGGGAAAACAAACCTTGTGGGAAAACCAAACTTGCGGGAAAACCAACCTTGTGGGAAAACAAACCTTGTGGGAAAACAAACCTTGTGGGAAAACAAACCTTGTGGGAAAACAAACCTTATGGGAAAACAAACCTTGTGGGGAAACAAACCTTGTGGGAAAACCAACCTTGCGGGAAAGCGAACCTTTTGGGAAAACCAACACAGTGGGAAAACAAACCTTGTGGGAAAACCAACCTTGCGGGAAAACCAACCTTGGGGGAAAACAAAGCTTGTGGGAAAACAAACCTTGTGGGAAAACCAACCTAGTGGGAAAAACAACCTAGTGGGAAAACAAACCTTGAGAGAAAACAAACCTTGTGGGAAAACCAACCTTATGGGGAAAGCAACCCTGCCGGAAAACCAACCTTGTGGGAAAACCAACCTTGTGGGAAAGCGAACCTTTTGGGAAAACCAACACAGTGGGAAAACAAACCTTGTGGGAAAACCAACCTTGCGGGAAAGCGAACCTTTTGGGAAAACCAACACAGTGGGAAAACAAAGCTTGTGGGAAAACCAACCTTGCGGGAAAACCAACCTTGGGGGAAAACAAAGCTTGTGGGAAAACAAACCTTTTGGGAAAACAAACGTTGTGGGAAAACAAACCTTGTGGGAAAACAAACCTTGTGAGAAAACAAACCTTGTGGGAAAACCAACCTTATGGGGAAAGAAACCTTGTGGGGAAACAAACCTTTCGGGAAAACCAACCTTGTGGTAAAACAAACCGTGTGGGAAAACAAACCTTGTGGGAAAACAAAACCTTGTGGGAAAACAAACCTTATGGGAAAACAAACCTTGTGGGGAAACAAACCTTGTGGGAAAACCAACCTTGTGAGAAAACAAACCTTGTGGGGAAACAAACCTAGTGGGAAAACAAACCTTGTGAGAAAACAAAGCTTGTGGGAAAACCAACCTTATGGGAAAACAAACCTAGTGGGAAAAAAAACCTTGTGGGGAAACAAACCTTTCGGGAAAACCAACCTTGTGGGAAAACAAACCTTGTGGGAAAACAAACCTTGTGGGAAAACAAACCTTGTGGGAAAACAAACCTTGTGGGAAAACAAACCTTATGGGAAAACAAACCTTGTGGGGAAACAAACCTTGTGGGAAAACCAGCCTTGCGGGAAAGCGAACCTTTTGGGAAAACCAACACAGTGGGAAAACAAACCTTGTGGGAAAACCAACCTTGCGGGAAAACCAACCTTGGGGGAAAACAAAGCTTGTGGGAAAACAAAGCTTGTGGGAAAACCAACCTAGTGGGAAAAACAACCTAGTGGGAAAACAAACCTTGTGAGAAAACAAACCTTGTGGGAAAACCAACCTTTTGGGGAAAGCAACCCTGCGGGAAAACCAACCATGTGGGAAAACCAACCTTGTGGGAAAACAAACCTTGTGGGAAAACAAACCTTGTGGGAAAACAAACCTTGTGGGAAAACAAACCTTGTGGGAAAACAAACCTTGTGAGAAAACATACCTTGTGGGGAAACAAACCTTGTGGAAAAACAAACCTTGTGGGAAAACAAACCTTGTGGGAAAACAAACCTTGTGGGAAAACAAACCTTGTGGGAAAACAAACCTTGTGAGAAAACATACCTTGTGGGGAAACAAACCTTGTTGGGAAACAAACCTTGTGGGAAAACCAGCCTTGCGGGAAAGCGAACCTTTTGGGAAAACCAACACAGTGGGAAAACAAACCTTGTGGGAAAACCAACCTTGCGGGAAAACCAACCTTGGGGGAAAACAAAGCTTGTGGGAAAACAAAGCTTGTGGGAAAACCAACCTAGTGGGAAAAACAACCTAGTGGGAAAACAAACCTTGTGAGAAAACAAACCTTGTGGGAAAACCAACCTTATGGGGAAAGCAACCCTGCGGGAAAACCAACCATGTGGGAAAACCAACCTTGTGGGAAAGCGAACCTTTTGGGAAAACCAACACAGTGGGAAAACAAACCTTGTGGGAAAACCAACCTTGCGGGAAAGCGAACCTTTTGGGAAAACCAACACAGTGGGAAAACAAACCTTGTGGGAAAACCAACCTTGCGGGAAAACCAACCTTGGGGGAACACAAAGCTTGTGGGAAAACCAACCTTATGGGGAAAGCAACCCTGCGGGAAAACCAACCTTGTGGGAAAACCAACCTTGTGGGGAAACAAACCTTTCGGGAAAACCAACCTTGTGGGAAAACAAACCTTGTGGGAAAACAAACCTTGTGGGAAAAAAAACCTTATGGGGAAAGCAACCCTGCGGGAAAACCAACCTTGTGGGAAAACCAACCTTGTGGGAAAGCGAACCTTTTGGGAAAACCAACACAGTGGGAAAACAAACCTTGTGGGAAAACCAAACTTGCGGGAAAACCAACCTTGTGGGAAAACAAACCTTGTGGGAAAACAAACCTTGTGGGAAAACAAACCTTGTGGGAAAACAAACCTTATGGGAAAACAAACCTTGTGGGGAAACAAACCTTGTGGGAAAACCAACCTTGCGGGAAAGCGAACCTTTTGGGAAAACCAACACAGTGGGAAAACAAACCTTGTGGGAAAACCAACCTTGCGGGAAAACCAACCTTGGGGGAAAACAAAGCTTGTGGGAAAACAAACCTTGTGGGAAAACCAACCTAGTGGGAAAAACAACCTAGTGGGAAAACAAACCTTGAGAGAAAACCAACCTTGTGGGAAAACCAACCTTATGGGGAAAGCAACCCTGCCGGAAAACCAACCTTGTGGGAAAACCAACCTTGTGGGAAAGCGAACCTTTTGGGAAAACCAACACAGTGGGAAAACAAACCTTGTGGGAAAACCAACCTTGCGGGAAAGCGAACCTTTTGGGAAAACCAACACAGTGGGAAAACAAAGCTTGTGGGAAAACCAACCTTGCGGGAAAACCAACCGTGGGGGAAAACAAAGCTTGTGGGAAAACAAACCTTTTGGGAAAACAAACGTTGTGGGAAAACAAACCTTGTGGGAAAACAAACCTTGTGAGAAAACAAACCTTGTGGGAAAACCAACCTTATGGGGAAAGAAACCTTGTGGGGAAACAAACCTTTCGGGAAAACCAACCTTGTGGTAAAACAAACCGTGTGGGAAAACAAACCTTGTGGGAAAACAAAACCTTGTGGGAAAACAAACCTTATGGGAAAACAAACCTTGTGGGGAAACAAACCTTGTGGGAAAACCAACCTTGTGAGAAAACAAACCTTGTGGGGAAACAAACCTAGTGGGAAAACAAACCTTGTGAGAAAACAAAGCTTGTGGGAAAACCAACCTTATGGGAAAACAAACCTAGTGGGAAAAAAAACCTTGTGGGGAAACAAACCTTTCGGGAAAACCAACCTTGTGGGAAAACAAACCTTGTGGGAAAACAAACCTTGTGGGAAAACAAACCTTGTGGGAAAACAAACCTTGTGGGAAAACAAACCTTATGGGAAAACAAACCTTGTGGGGAAACAAACCTTGTGGGAAAACCAGCCTTGCGGGAAAGCGAACCTTTTGAGAAAACCAACACAGTGGGAAAACAAACCTTGTGGGAAAACCAACCTTGCGGGAAAACCAACCTTGGGGGAAAACAAAGCTTGTGGGAAAACAAAGCTTGTGGGAAAACCAACCTAGTGGGAAAAACAACCTAGTGGGAAAACAAACCTTGTGAGAAAACAAACCTTGTGGGAAAACCAACCTTATGGGGAAAGCAACCCTGCGGGAAAACCAACCATGTGGGAAAACCAACCTTGTGGGAAAGCGAACCTTTTGGGAAAACCAACACAGTGGGAAAACAAACCTTGTGGGAAAACCAACCTTGCGGGAAAGCGAACCTTTTGGGAAAACCAACACAGTGGGAAAACAAACCTTGTGGGAAAACCAACCTTGCGGGAAAACCAACCTTGGGGGAACACAAAGCTTGTGGGAAAACCAACCTTATGGGGAAAGCAACCCTGCGGGAAAACCAACCTTGTGGGAAAACCAACCTTGTGGGAAAGCGAACCTTTTGGGAAAACCAACACAGTGGGAAAACAAACCTTGTGGGAAAACCATCCTTGCGGGAAAACCAACCTTGGGGGAAAACAAACCTTGTGGGAAAACAAACCTTTTGGGGAAACAAACCTAATGGGAAAACAATCCTTGTGGGAAAACAAACCTTGTGGGGAAACAAACCTTGCGGGAAAACTAACCTTGTGGGAAAACAAACCCTGCGGGAAAACCAACCTTGTGGGAAAACCAACCTTGTGGGGAAACAAACCTTTCGGGAAAACCAACCTTGTGGGAAAACAAACCTTGTGGGAAAACAAACCTTGTGGGAAAACAAACCTTGTGGGAAAACAAACCTTGTGGGAAAACAAACCTTGTGAGAAAACATACCTTGTGGGGAAACAAACCTTGTGGAAAAACAAACCTTGTGAGAAAACAAACCTTGTGGGAAAACCAACCTTATGGGAAAACAAACCTAGTGGGAAAACAAACCTTGTGGGGAAACAAACCTTTCGGGAAAACCAACCTTGTGGGAAAACAAACCTTGTGGGGAAACAAACCTAGTGGGAAAACAAACCTTGTGAGAAAACAATCCTTGTGGGAAAACAAACCTTGTGGGGAAACAAACCTTGCGGGAAAACTAACCTTGTGGGAAAACAAACCCTGCGGGAAAACCAACCTTGTAGGAAAACCCACCTTGTGGGTAAACAAACCTTTCGGGAAAACTAACCTTGTGGGAAAACAAACCCTGCGGGAAAACCAACCTTGTGGGAAAACAAACCTTGTGGGAAAACAAACCTTGTGAGAAAACAAACCTTGTGGGAAAACCAACCTTATGGGGAAACAAACCCTGCGGGAAAACCAACCTTGTGGGAAAACCAACCTTGCGGGAAAGCGAACCTTTTGGGAAAACCAACACAGTGGGAAAACAAACCTTGTGAGAAAACAATCCTTGTGGGAAAACAAACCTTGTGGGGAAACAAACCTTGTGGGGAAACAAACCTTGTGGGAAAACTAACCTTGTGGGAAAACAAACCTTGCGGGAAAACCAACCTTGTGGGGAAACAAACCTTTCGGGAAAACCAACCTTGTGGGAAAACAAACCTTGTGGGAAAACAAACCTTGTGGGAAAACAAACCTTATGGGGAAAGCAACCCTGCGGGAAAACCAACCTTGTGGGAAAACCAACCTTGTGGGAAAGCGAACCTTTTGGGAAAACCAACACAGTGGGAAAACAAACCTTGTGGGAAAACCAACCTTGCGGGAAAACCAACCTTGTGGGAAAACAAACCTTGTGGGAAAACAAACCTTGTGGGAAAACAAACCTTGTGGGAAAACAAACCTTATGGGAAAACAAACCTTGTGGGGAAACAAACCTTGTGGGAAAACCAACCTTGCGAGAAAGCGAACCTTTTGGGAAAACCAACACAGTGGGAAAACAAACCTTGTGGGAAAACCAACCTTGCGGGAAAACCAACCTTGCGGGAAAACCAACCTTGGGGGAAAACAAAGCTTGTGGGAAAAAAACCTTGTGGGTAAACCAACCTAGTGGGAAAAACAACCTAGTGGGAAAACAAACCTTGTGAGAAAACAAACCTTGTGGGAAAACCAACCTTATGGGGAAAGCAACCCTGCGGGAAAACCAACCTTGTGGGAAAACCAACCTTGTTTGAAAGCGAACCTTTTGGGAAAACCAACACAGTGGGAAAACAAACCTTGTGGGAAAACCAACCTTGCGGGAAAGCGAACCTTTTGGGAAAACCAACACAGTGGGAAAACAAAGCTTGTGGGAAAACCAACCTTGCGGGAAAACCAACCTTGGGGGAAAACAAAGCTTGTGGGAAAACAAACCTTTTGGGAAAACAAACCTTGTGGGAAAACAAACCTTGTGGGAAAACAAACCTTGTGAGAAAACAAACCTTGTGGGAAAACCAACCTTATGGGGAAAGAAACCTTGTGAGGAAACAAACCTTTCGGTAAAACCAACCTTGTGGTAAAACAAACCTTGTGGGAAAACAAACCTTGTGGGAAAACAAACCTTGTGGGAAAACAAACCTGATGGGAAAACAAACCTTGTGGGGAAACAAACCTTGTGGGAAAACCAACCTTGTGAGAAAACAAACCTTGTGGGGAAACAAACCTAGTGGGAAAACAAACCTTGTGAGAAAACAAACCTTGTGGGAAAACCAACCTTATGGGAAAACAAACCTAGTGGGGAAAAAAACCTTGTGGGGAAACAAACCTTTCGGGAAAACCAACCTTGTGGGAAAACAAACCTTGTGGGAAAACAAACCTTGTGGGAAAACAAACCTTGTGGGAAAACAAACCTTATGGGGAAAGCAACCCTGCGGGAAAACCAACCTTGTGGGAAAACCAACCTTGTGGGAAAGCGAACATTTTGGGAAAACCAACACAGTGGGAAAACAAACCTTGTGGGAAAACCAACCTTGCGGGAAAGCGAACCTCTTGGGAAAACCAACACAGTGGGAAAACAAACCTTGTGGGAAAACCAACCTTGTGGGAAAACAAACCTTGCGGAAAAACCAACCTTGGGGAAAAACAAAGCTTGTGGGAAAACAAACCTTGTGGGAAAACCAACCTAGTGGGAAAAACAACCTAGTGGGAAAACAAACCTTGTGAGAAAACAAACCTTGTGGGAAAACCAACCTTATGGGGAAAGCAACCCTGCGGGAAAACCAACCTAGTGGGAAAACAAACCTTGTGAGAAAACAAACCTTGTGGGAAAACCAACCTTATGGGGAAAGCAACCCTGCGGGAAAACCAACCTTTGTGGGAAAACCAACCTTGTGGGAAAGCGAACCTTTTGGGAAAACCAACACAGTGGGAAAACAAACCTTGTGGGAAAACCAACTTTGCGGGAAAGCGAACCTCTTGGGAAAACCAACACAGTGGGAAAACAAACCTTGTGGGATAACCAACCTTGTGGGAAAGCAAACCTTGTGGGAAAACAAACCTTGTGGGAAAACAAACCTTATGGGAAAACAAACCTTGTGGGGAAACAAACCTTGTGGGAAAACCAACAACAACCTAGTGGGAAAACAAACCTCGTGAGAAAACAAACCTTGTTGGAAAACCAACCTTATGGGGAAAGCAACCTTGCGGGAAAACCAACCTTGGGGGAAAGCGAACCTTTTGGGAAAACCAACACAGTGGGAAAACAAACCTTGTGGGAAAACCAACCTTGCGGGAAAACCAACCTTGGGGGAAAACAAACCTTGTGGGAAAACAAACCTTGTGGGGAAACAAACCTAGTGGGAAAACAATCCTTGTGGGAAAACAAACCTTGTGGGGAAACAAACCTTGCGGGAAAACTAACCTTGTGGGAAAACAAACCCTGCGGGAAAACCAACCTTGTGGGAAAACCAACCTTGTGGGGAAACAAACCTTTTGGGAAAACCAACACAGTGGGAAAACAAACCTTGTGGGAAAACCAACCTTGGGGGAAAGCGAACCTTTTGGGAAAACCAACACAGTGGGAAAACAAACCTTGTGGGAAAACCAACCTTGAGGGAAAACAAAGCTTGTGGGAAAACAAACCTTTTGGGAAAACAAACCTTGTGGGAAAACAAACCTTGTGGGAAAACAAACCTTGTGAGAAAACAAACCTTGTGGGAAAACAAACCTTATGGGGAAAGAAACCTTGTGGGGAAACAAACCTTTCGGGAATACCAACCTTGTGGTAAAACAAACCTTGTGGGAAAACAAACCTTGTGGGAAAACAAACCTTGTGGGAAAACAAACCTTATGGGAAAACAAACCTTGTGGGGAAACAAACCTTGTGGGAAAACCAACAACAACCTAGTGGGAAAACAAACCTTGTGAGAAAACAAACCTTGTGGGAAAACCAACCTTATGGGGAAAGAAACCTTGCGGGAAAACCAACCTTGGGGGAAAGCGAACCTTTTGGGAAAACCAACACAGTGGGAAAACAAACCTTGTGGGAAAACCAACCTTGCGGGAAAACCAACCTTGGGGGAAAACAAACCTTATGGGAAAACAAACCTTGTGGCGAAACAAACCTAGTGGGAAAACAATCCTTTTGGGAAAACAAACCTTGTGGGGAAACAAACATTGCGGGAAAACTAACCTTGTGGGAAAACAAACCCTGCGGGAAAACCAACCTTGTGGGAAAACAAACCTTGTGGGGAAACAAACCTTTCGGGAAAACCAACCTTGTGGGAAAACAAACCTTGTGGGAAAACAAACCTTGTGGGAAAACAAACCTTGTGAGAAAACAAACCTTGTGGGGAAACAAACCTAGTGGGAAAACAAATCTTGTGAGAAAACAAACCTTGTGGGAAAACCAACCTTATGGGGAAAGAAACCTAGTGGGCAAACAAACCTTGTGAGAAAACAAACCTTGTGGGAAAACCAACATTATGGGAAAACAAACCTAGTGGGAAAAAAAAACTTGTGGGGAAACAAACCTTTTGGGAAAACCAACACAGTGGGAAAACAAACCTTGTGGGAAAACCAACCTTGGGGGAAAGCGAACCTTTTGGGAAAACCAACACAGTGGGAAAACAAACCTTGTGGGAAAACCAACCTTGAGGGAAAACAAAGCTTGTGGGAAAACAAACCTTTTGGGAAAACAAACCTTGTGGGAAAACAAACCTTGTGGGAAAACAAACCTTGTGAGAAAACAAACCTTGTGGGAAAACAAACCTTATGGGGAAAGAAACCTTGTGGGGAAACAAACCTTTCGGGAATACCAACCTTGTGGTAAAACAAACCTTGTGGGAAAACAAACCTTGTGGGAAAACAAACCTTGTGGGAAAACAAACCTTATGGGAAAACAAACCTTGTGGGGAAACAAACCTTGTGGGAAAACCAACAACAACCTAGTGGGAAAACAAACCTTGTGAGAAAACAAACCTTGTGGGAAAACCAACCTTATGGGGAAAGAAACCTTGCGGGAAAACCAACCTTGGGGGAAAGCGAACCTTTTGGGAAAACCAACACAGTGGGAAAACAAACCTTGTGGGAAAACCAACCTTGCGGGAAAACCAACCTTGGGGGAAAACAAACCTTATGGGAAAACAAACCTTGTGGCGAAACAAACCTAGTGGGAAAACAATCCTTTTGGGAAAACAAACCTTGTGGGGAAACAAACATTGCGGGAAAACTAACCTTGTGGGAAAACAAACCCTGCGGGAAAACCAACCTTGTGGGAAAACAAACCTTGTGGGGAAACAAACCTTTCGGGAAAACCAACCTTGTGGTAAAACAAACCTTGTGGGAAAACAAACCTTGTGGGAAAACAAACCTTATGGGAAAACAGACCTTGTGGGGATACAAACCTTGTGGGAAAACCAACAACAACCTAGTGGGAAAACAAACCTTGTGAGAAAACAAACCTTGTGGGAAAACCAACCTTATGGGGAAAGCAACCCTGCGGGAAAACCAACCTTGTGGGAAAACCAACCTTGTGGGAAGGCGAACCTTTTGGGAAAACCAACACAGTGGGAAAACAAACCTTGAGGGAAAACCAACCTTGCGGGAAAACCAACCTTGGGGGAAAACAACCCTTGTGGGAAAACAAACCTTGTGGGGAAACAAACCTAGTGGGAAAACAATCCTTGTGGGAAAACAAACCTTGTGGAGAAACAAACCTTGCGGGAAAACTAACCTTGTGGGAAAACAAACCCTGCGGGAAAACCAACCTTGTGGGAAAACCAACCTTGTGGGGAAACAAACCTTTTGGGAAAACCAACCTTGTGGGAAAACAAACCTTGTGGGAAAACAAACCTTGTGGGAAAACAAACCTTGTGGGAAAACAAACCTTGTGAGAAAACAAACCTTGTGGGGAAACAAACCTAGTGGGAAAACAAACCTTGTGGGGAAATAAACCTTTCGGGAAAACCAACCTTGTGGGAAAACAAACCTTGTGAGTAAACAAACCTTGTGGGAAAACCAACCTTATGGGAAAACAAACCTAGTGGGAAAACAAACCTTGTGGGGAAATAAACCTTTCGGGAAAACCAACCTTGTGGGTAAACAAACCTTGTGGGGAAACAAACCTAGTGGGAAAACAAACCTTGTAAGAAAACAATCCTTGTGGGAAAACAAACCTTGTGGGGAAACAAACCTTGCGGGAAAACTAACCTTGTGGGAAAACAAACCCTGCGGGAAAACCAACCTTGTAGGAAAACAAACCTTTCGGGAAAACTAACCTTGTGGGAAAACAAACCCTGCGGGAAAACCAACCTTGTGGGAAAACAAACCTTGTGGGAAAACAAACCTTGTGGGAAAACAAACCTTGTGAGAAAAAAGACCTTGTGGGAAAACCAACCTTATGGGGAAACAAACCCTGCGGGAAAACCAACCTTGTGGGAAAACCAACCTTGCTGGAAAGCGAACCTTTTGGGAAAACCAACACAGTGGGAAAACAAACCTTGTGAGAAAACAATCCTTGTGGGAAAACAAACCTTGTGGGGAAACAAACCTTGTGGGGAAACAAACCTTGTGGGAAAACTAACCTTGTGGGAAAACAAACCTTGCGGGAAAACTAACCTTGTGGGAAAAAAACCCTGCGGAAAAAACCAACCTTGTGGGAAAACCAACCTTGTGGGGAAACAAACCTTTCGGGAAAACCAACCTTGTGGGAAAACAAACCTTGTGGGAAAACAAACCTTGTGGGAAAACAAACCTTATGGGGAAAGCAACCCTGCGGGAAAACCAACCTTGTGGGAAAACCAACCTTGTGGGAAAGCGAACCTTTTGGGAAAACCAACACAGTGGGAAAACAAACCTTGTGGGAAAACCAACCTTGCGGGAAAACCAACCTTGTGGGAAAACAAACCTTGTGGGAAAACAAACCTTGTGGGAAAACAAACCTTGTGGGAAAACAAACCTTATGGGAAAACAAACCTTGTGGGGAAACAAACCTTGTGGGAAAACCAACCTTGCGGGAAAGCGAACCTTTTGGGAAAACCAACACAGTGGGAAAACAAACCTTGTGGGAAAACCAACCTTGCGGGAAAACCAACCTTGGGGGAAAACAAAGCTTGTGGGAAAACAAACCTTGTGGGAAAACCAACCTAGTGGGAAAAACAACCTAGTGGGAAAACAAACCTTGTGAGAAAACAATCCTTGTGGGAAAACCAACCTTATGGGGAAAGCAACCCTTCGGGAAAACCAACCTTGTGGGAAAACCAACCTTGTGGGAAAACCAACCTTGTGGGAAAGCGAACCTTTTGGGGAAACCAACACAGTGGGAAAACAAACCTTGTGGGAAAACCAACCTTGCGGGAAAACCAACCTTGTGAGAAAACAAACCTTGTGGGAAAACAAACCTTGTGGGAAAACAAACCTTATGGGAAAACAAACCTTGTGAGGAAACAAACCTTGTGGGAAAACCAACCTTGTGAGAAAACAAACCTTGTGGGGAAACAAACCTAGTGGGAAAACAAACCTTGTGAGAAAACAAACCTTGTGGGAAAACCAACATTATGGGAAAACAAACCTAGTGGGAAAAAAAAACTTGTGGGGAAACAAACCTTTCGAGAAAACCAACCTTGTGGGAAAACAAACCTTGTGGGAAAACAAACCTTGTGGGAAAACAAACCTTGTGGGAAAACAAACCTTGTGGGAAAACAAACCTTATGGAAAAACAAACCTTGTGGCTAAACAAACCTTGTGGGAAAACCAGCCTTGCGGGAAAGCGAACCTTTTGGGAAAACCAACACAGTGGGAAAACAAACCTTGTGGGAAAACCAACCTTGCGGGAAAACCAACCTGGGGGGAAAACAAAGCTTGTGGGAAAACAAACCTTGTGGGAAAACCAACCTAGTGGGAAAAACAACCTAGTGGGAAAACAAACCTTGTGAGAAAACAAACCTTGTGGGAAAACCAACCTTATGGGGAAAGCAACCCTGCGGGAAAACCAACATTGTGGGAAAACCAACCTTGTTTGAAAACGAACCTTTTGGGAAAACCAACACAGTGGGAAAACAAACCTGGTGGGAAAACCAACCTTGCGGGAAAGCGAACCTTTTGGGAAAACCAACACAGTGGCAAAACAAACCTTGTGGGAAAACCAACCTTGCGGGAAAACCAACCTTGGGGGAAAACAAAGCTTGTGGGAAAACAAACCTTTTGGGAAAACAAACCTTGTGGGAAAACAAACCTTGTGGGAAAAAAAACCTTGTGAGAAAACAAACCTTGTGGGAAAACCAACCTTATGGGGAAAGAAACCTTGTGGGGAAACAAACCTTTCGGGAATACCAACCTTGTGGTAAAACAAACCTTGTGGGAAAACAAACCTTGTGGGAAAACAAACCTTGTGGGAAAACAAACCTTATGGGAAAACAAACCTTGTGGGGAAACAAACCTTGTGGGAAAACCAACAACAACCTAGTGGGAAAACAAACCTTATGAGAAAACAAACCTTGTGGGAAAACCAACCTTATGGGGAAAGCAACCCTGCGGGAAAACCAACCTTGTGGGCTAACCAACCTTGTGGGAAAGCGAACCTTTTGGGAAAACCAACACAGTGGGAAAACAAACCTTGTGGGAAAACCAACCTTGCGGGAAAACCAACCTTGGGGGAAAACAAACCTTGTGGGAAAACAAACCTTGTGGGGAAACAAACCTAGTGGGAAAACAATCCTTGTGGGAAAACAAAACCTTGTGGGGAAACAAACCTTGCGGGAAAACTAACCTTGTGGGAAAACAAACCCTGCGGGAAAACCAACCTTGTGGGAAAACCAACCTTGTGGGGAAACAAACCTTTCGGGAAAACCAACCTTGTGGGAAAACAAACCTTGTGGGAAAACAAACACAGTGGGAAAACAAACCTTGTGGGAAAACCAACCTTGCGGGAAAACCAACCTTGGGGGAAAACAAACCTTGTGGTAAAACAAACCTTGTGGGGAAACAAACCTAGTGGGAAAACAATCCTTGTGGGAAAACAAACCTTGTGGGGAAACAAACCTTGCGGGAAAACTAACCTTGTGGGAAAACAAACCCTGCGGGAAAACCAACCTTGTGGGAAAACCAACCTTGTGGGGAAACAAACCTTTCGGGAAAACCAACCTTGTGGGAAAACAAACCTTGTGGGAAAACAAACCTTGTGGGAAAACAAACCTTGTGGGAAAACAAACCTTGTGGGGAAACAAACCTAGTGGGAAAACAAACCTTGTGAGAAAAAAAAACTTGTGGGAAAACCAACCTTATGGGAAAACAAACCTAGTGGGAAAACAAACCTTGTGGGGAAACAAACCTTTCGGGAAAACCAACCTTGTGGGAAAACAAACCTTGTGGGAAAACAAACCTTGTGGGAAAACAAACCTTGTGGGAAAACAAACCTTATGGGAAAACAAACCTTGTGGGGAAACAAACCTTGTGGGAAAACCAACCTTGCGGGAAAGCGAACCTTTTGGGAAAACCAACAAAGTGGGAAAACAAACCTTGTGAGAAAACAAACCTTGTGGGAAAACCAACCTAGTGGGAAAAACAACCTAGTGGGAAAACAAACCTTGTGAGAAAACAAACCTTGTGAAAAGACCAACCTTATGGGGAAAGCAACCCTGCGGGAAAACCAACCTTGTGGGAAAACTAACCTAGTGGGAATACAAACCTTGTGAGAAAACAATCCTTGTGGGAAAACCAACCTAGTGGGAAAACCAACACAGTGGGAAAACAAACCTTGTGGGAAAACCAACCTTGCGGGAAAACCAACCTTGGGGGAAAACAAACCTCGTGGGAAAACAAACCTTGTGGGGAAACAAACCTAGTGGGAAAACAAACCTTGTGAGAAAACAATCCTTGTGGGAAAACAAACCTTGTGGGGAAACAAACCTTGCGGGAAAACTAACCTTGTGGGAAAACAAACCCTGCGGGAAAACCAACCTTGAGGGACAACCCACCTTGTGGGGAAACAAACCTTTCGGGAAAACTAACCTTGTGGGAAAACAAACCCTGCGGGAAAACCAACCTTGTGGGAAAACAAACCTTGTGGGAAAACAAACCTTGTGGGAAAACAAACCTTGTGAGAAAACAAACCTTGTGGGAAAACCAACCTTATGGGGAAACAAACCCTGCGGGAAAACCAACCTTGTGGGAAAACCAACCTTGCGGGAAAGCGAACCTTTTGGGAAAACCAACACAGTGGGAAAACAAACCTTGTGAGAAAACAATCCTTGTGGGAAAACAAACCTTGTGGGGAAACAAACCTTGTGGGGAAACAAACCTTGTGGGAAAACTAACCTTGTGGGAAAACAAACCTTGCGGGAAAACTAACCTTGTGGGAAAACAAACCCTGCGGGAAAACCAACACAGTGGGAAAACAAACCTTGTGAGAAAACAATCCTTGTGGGAAAACAAACCTTGTGGGGAAACAAACCTTGTGGTTAAACAAACCTTGTGGGAAAACTAACCTTGTGGGAAAACAAACCTTGCGGGAAAACTAACCTTGTGGGAAAACAAACCTTGTGGGAAAACAAACCTTGTGGGAAAACAAACCTTGTGAGAAAACAAACCTTGTGGGAAAACCAACCTTATGGGGAAACAAACCCTGCGGGAAAACCAACCTTGTGGGAAAACCAACCTTGCGGGAAAGCGAACCTTTAGGGAAAACCAACACAGTGGGAAAACAAACCTTGTGAGAAAACAATCCTTGTGGGAAAACAAACCTTGTGGGGAAACAAACCTTGTGGGGAAACAAACCTTGTGGGAAAACTAACCTTGTGGGAAAACAAACCTTGCGGGAAAACTAACCTTGTGGGAAAACAAACCCTGCGGGAAAACCAACCTTGTGGGAAAACCAACCTTGTGGGGAAACAAACCTTTCGGGAAAACCAACCTTGTGGGAAAACAAACCTTGTGGGAAAACAAACCTTATGGGGAAACAAACCCTGCGGGAAAACCAACCTTGTGGGAAAACCAACCTTGCAGGAAAGGGAACCTTTTGGGAAAACCAACACAGTGGGAAAACAAACCTTGTGAGAAAACAATCCTTGTGGGAAAACAAACCTTGTGGGGAAACAAACCTTGTGGGGAAACAAACCTTGTGGGAAAACTAACCTTGTGGGAAAACAAACCTTGCGAGAAAACTAACCTTGTGGGAAAACAAACCCTGCGGGAAAACCAACCTTGTGGGAAAACCAACCTTGTGGGGAAACAAACCTTTCGGGAAAACCAACCTTGTGGGAAAACAAACCTCGTGGGAAAACAAACCTTGTGGAAAAACAAACCATATGGGGAAAGGGGAAAGCAACCCTGCGGGAAAACCAACCTTGTGGGAAAACCAACCTTGTGGGAAAGCGAACCTTTTGGGAAAACCGACACAGTGGGAAAACAAACCTTGTGGGAAAACCAACCTTGCGGGAAAACAAACCTTGTGGGAAAACAAACCTTGTGGGAAAACAAACCTTATGGGAAAACAAACCTTGTGGGGAAACAAACCTTGTGGGAAAACCAACCTTGCGGGAAAGTGAACCTTTTGGGAAAACCAACACAGTGGGAAAACAAACCTTGTGGGAAAACCAACCTTGCGGGAAAACCAACCTTGGGGGAAAACAAAGCTTGTGGGAAAACCAACCTTGTGGGAAAACCAACCTAGAGGGAAAAACAACCTAGTGGGAAAACAAACCTTGTGAGAAAACAAACCTAGTGGGAAAACCAACCTTATGGGGAAAGCAACCCTGCGGGAAAACCAACCTTGTGGGAAAAAGAACCTTGTGGGAAAGCGAACCTTTTGGGAAAACCAATACAGTGAGAAAACAAACCTTGTGGGAAAACCAACCTTGCGGGAAAGCGAACCTTTTGGGAAAACCAACACCGTGGGAAAACAAACCTTGTGGGAAAACCAACCCTGCGGGAAAAGCAACCTTGTGGGAAAACAAACCTTGTGGGGAAACAAACCTTTCGGGAAAACCAACCTTGTGGGAAAACAAACCTTGTGGGAAAACAAACCTTGTGGGAAAACAAACCTTGTGGGAAAACAAACCTTGTGGGAAAAAAAACCTTGTGGGGAAACAAACCTAGTGGGAAAACAAACCTAGTGGGAAAACAAACCTTGTGGGGAAATAAACCTTTCGGGAAAACCAACCTTGTGGGAAAACAAACCTTGTGGGAAAACAAACCTTGTGGGAAAACAAACCTTGTGGGAAAACAAACCTTATGGGAAAACAAACCTTGTGGGGAAACAAACCTTGTGGGGAAACAAACCTTGTGGGAAAACTAACCTTGTGGGAAAACAAACGTTGCGGGAAAACTAACCTTGTGGGAAAACAAACCCTGCGGGAAAACCAACCTTGTGGGAAAACCAACCTTGTGGGGAAACAAACCTTTCGGGAAAACAAACCTTGTGGGAAAACAAACCTTGTGGGAAAACAAACCTTATGGGGAAAGCAACCCTGCGGGAAAACCAACCTTGTGGGAAAACCAACCTTGTGGGAAAGCGAACCTTTTGGGAAAACCGACACAGTGGGAAAACAAACCTTGTGGGAAAACCAACCTTGCGGGAAAATAAACCTTGTGGGAAAACAAACCTTGTGGGAAAACAAACCTTATGGGAAAACAAACCTTGTGGGGAAACAAACCTTGTGGGAAAACCAACCTTGCGGGAAAGCGAACCTTTTGGGAAAACCAACACAGTGGGAAAACCAACACAGTGGGAAAACAAACCTTGTGGGAAAACCAACCTTGCGGGAAAACCAACCTTGGGGGAAAACAAACCTCGTGGGAAAACAAACCTTGTGGGGAAACAAACCTAGTGGGAAAACAAACCTTGTGAGAAAACAATCCTTGTGGGAAAACAAACCTTGTGGGGAAACAAACCTTGCGGGAAAACTAACCTTGTGAGAAAACAAACCCTGCGGGAAAACCAACTTTGTGGGAAAACCCACCTTGTGGGGAAACAAACCTTTCGGGAAAATTAACCTTGTGGGAAAACAAACCCTGCGGGAAAACCAACCTTGTTGGAAAACAAACCTTGTGGGAAAACAAACCTTGTGGGAAAACAAACCTTGTGGGAAAACCAACCTTATGGGGAAACAAACCCTGCGGGAAAACCAACCTTGTGGGAAAACCAACCTTGCGGGAAAGCGAACCTTTTGGGAAAACCAACACAGTGGGAAAACAAACCTTGTGAGAAAACAATCCTTGTGGTAAAACAAACCTTGTGGGGAAACAAACCTTGTGGGGAAACAAACCTTGTGGGAAAACTAACCTTGTGGGAAAACAAACCTTGCGGGAAAACTAACCTTGTGGGAAAACAAACCCTGCGGGAAAACCAACACAGTGGGAAAACAAACCTTGTGAGAAAACAATCCTTGTGGGAAAACAAACCTTGTGGAGAAACAAACCTTGTGGGGAAAGAAACCTTGTGGGAAAACTAACCTTGTGGGAAAACAAACCTTGCGGGAAAACTAACCTTGTGGGAAAACAAACCTTGTGGGAAAACAAACCTTGTGGGAAAACAAACCTTGTGAGAAAACAAATCTTGTGGGAAAATCAACCTTATGGGGAAACAAAACCTGCGGGAAAACCAACCTTGTGGGAAAACCAACCTTGCGGGAAAGCGAACCTTTTGGGAAAACCAACACAGTGGGAAAACAAACCTTGTGAGAAAACAATCCTTGTGGGAAAACAAACCTTGTGGGGAAACAAACCTTATGGGGAAACAAACCTTGTGGGAAAACTAACCTTGTGGGAAAACAAACCTTGCGGGAAAACTAACCTTGTGGGAAAACAAACCTTGTGGGGAAACAAACCTTTCGGGAAAACCAACCTTGTGGGAAAACAAACCTTGTGGGAAAACAAACCTTGTGGGAAAACAAACCTTATGGGGAAAGCAACCCTGCGGGAAAACCAACCTTGTGGGAAAACCAACCTTGTGGGAAAGCGAACCTTTACCTAGTGGGAAAACAAACCTTGTGGGGAAACAAACCTTTCGGGAAAACCAACCTTGTGAGAAAACAAACCTTGTGGGAAAACCAACCTTGTGGGAAAGCGAACCTTTTGGGAAAACCAACACAAAGGGAAAACCAACCTTGTGGGAAAACTAACCTAGTGGGAAAACAAACCTTGTGAGAAAACAATCCTTGTGGGAAAACCAACCTAGTGGGAAAACCAACACAGTGGGAAAACAAACCTTGTGGGAAAACCAACCTTGCGGGAAAACCAACCTTGGGGGAAAACAAACCTCGTGGGAAAACAAACCTTGTGGGGAAACAAACCTAGTGGGAAAACAAACCTTGTGAGAAAACAATCCTTGTGGGAAAACAAACCTTGTGGGAAAACAAACCTTATGGGGAAAGCAACCCTGCGGGAAAACCAACCTTGCGGGAAAACCAACCTTGTGGGGAAACAAACCTTTCGGGAAAACCAACCTTGTGGGAAAACAAACCTTGTGGGAAAACAAACCTTGTGGGAAAACAAACCTTATGGGGAAAGCAACCCTGCGGGAAAACCAACCTTGTGGGAAAACCAACCTTGTGGGAAAGCGAACCTTTACCTAGTGGGAAAACAAACCTTGTGGGGAAACAAACCTTTCGGGAAAACCAACCTTGTGGGAAAACAAACCTTGTGGGAAAACCAACCTTGTGGGAAAGCGAACCTTTTGGGAAAACCAACACAAAGGGAAAACCAACCTTGTGGGAAAACTAACCTAGTGGGAAAACAAACCTTGTGAGAAAACAATCCTTGTGGGAAAACCAACCTAGTGGGAAAACCAACACAGTGGGAAAACAAACCTTGTGGGAAAACCAACCTTGCGGGAAAACCAACCTTGGGGGAAAACAAACCTCGTGGGAAAACAAACCTTGTGGGGAAACAAACCTAGTGGGAAAACAAACCTTGTGAGAAAACAATCCTTGTGGGAAAACAAACCTTGTGGGGAAACAAACCTTGCGGGAAAACTAACCTTGTGGGAAAACAAACCCTGCGGGAAAACCAACCTTGAGGGAAAACCCACCTTGTGGGGAAACAAACCTTGCGGGAAAACTAACCTTGTGGGAAAACAAACCCTGCGGGAAAACCGACACAGTGGGAAAACAAACCTTGTGAGAAAACTAACCTTGTGGGAAAACAAACCCTGCGGGAAAACCAACCTTGTGGGAAAACCAACCTTGCTGGAAAGCGAACCTTTTGGGAAAACCAACACAGTGGGAAAACAAACCTTGTGAGAAAACAATCCTTGTGGGAAAACAAACCTTGTGGGGAAACAAACCTTGTGGGGAAACAAACCTTGTGGGAAAACTAACCTTGTGGGAAAACAAACCTTGCGGGAAAACTAACCTTGTGGGAAAACAAACCCTGCGGGAAAACCAACACAGTGGGAAAACAAACCTTGTGGGAAAACAAACCTTATGGGAAAACAAACCTTGTGGGGAAACAAACCTTGTGGGAAAACCAACCTTGCGGGAAAGCGAACCTTTTGGGAAAACCAACACAGTGGGAAAACAAACCTTGTGGGAAAACCAACCTTGCGGGAAAACCAACCTTGGGGGAAAACAAAGCTTGTGGGAAAACAAACCTTGTGGGAAAACCAACCTAGTGGGAAAAACAACCTAGTGGGAAAACAAACCTTGTGAGAAAACAAACCTTGTGAAAAGACCAACCTTATGGGGAAAGCAACCCTGCGGGAAAACCAACATTGTGGGAAAACTAACCTAGTGGGAATACAAACCTTGTGAGAAAACAATCCTTGTGGGAAAACAAACCTAGTGGGAAAACCAACACAGTGGGAAAACAAACCTTGTGGGAAAACCAACCTTGCGGGAAAACCAACCTTGGGGGAAAACAAACCTCGTGGGAAAACAAACCTTGTGGGGAAACAAACCTAGTGGGAAAACAAACCTTGTGAGAAAACAATCCTTGTGGGAAAACAAACCTTGTGGGGAAACAAACCTTGCGGGAAAACTAACCTTGTGGGAAAACAAACCCTGCGGGAAAACCAACCTTGAGGGACAACCCACCTTGAAGGGAAACAAACCTTTCGGGAAAACTAACCTTGTGGGAAAACAAACCCTGCGGGAAAACCAACCTTGTGGGAAAACAAACCTTGTGGGAAAACAAACCTTGTGGGAAAACAAACCTTGTGAGAAAACAAACCTTGTGGGAAAACCAACCTTATGGGGAAACAAACCCTGCGGGAAAACCAACCTTGTGGGAAAACCAACCTTGCGGGAAAGCGAACCTTTTGGGAAAACCAACACAGTGGGAAAACAAACCTTGTGAGAAAACAATCCTTGTGGGAAAACAAACCTTGTGGGGAAACAAACCTTGTGGGGAAACAAACCTTGTGGGAAAACTAACCTTGTGGGAAAACAAACCTTGCGGGAAAACTAACCTTGTGGGAAAACAAACCCTGCGGGAAAACCAACACAGTGGGAAAACAAACCTTGTGAGAAAACAATCCTTGTGGGAAAACAAACCTTGCGGGGAAACAAACCTTGTGGTTAAACAAACCTTGTGGGAAAACTAACCTCGTGGGAAAACAAACCTTGCGGGAAAACTAACCTTGTGGGAAAACAAACCTTGTGGGAAAACAAACCTTGTGGGAAAACAAACCTTGTGAGAAAACAAACCTTGTGGGAAAACCAACCTTATGGGGAAACAAACCCTGCGGGAAAACCAACCTTGTGGGAAAACCAACCTTGCGGGAAAGCGAACCTTTTGGGAAAACCAACACAGTGGGAAAACAAACCTTGTGAGAAAACAATCCTTGTGGGAAAACAAACCTTGTGGGGAAACAAACCTTGTGGGGAAACAAACCTTGTGGGAAAACTAACCTTGTGGGAAAACAAACCTTGCGGGAAAACTAACCTTGTGGGAAAACAAACCCTGCGGGAAAACCAACCTTGTGGGAAAACCAACCTTGTGGGGAAACAAACCTTTCGGGAAAACCAACCTTGTGGGAAAACAAACCTTGTGGGAAAACAAACCTTATGGGGAAACAAACCCTGCGGGAAAACCAACCTTGTGGGAAAACCAACCTTGCAGGAAAGGGAACCTTTTGGGAAAACCAACACAGTGGGAAAACAAACCTTGTGAGAAAACAATCCTTGTGGGAAAACAAACCTTGTGGGGAAACAAACCTTGTGGGGAAACAAACCTTGTGGGAAAACTAACCTTTTGGGAAAACAAACCTTGCGAGAAAACTAACCTTGTGGGAAAACAAACCCTGCGGGAAAACCAACCTTGTGGGAAAACCAACCTTGTGGGGAAACAAACCTTTCGGGAAAACCAACCTTGTGGGAAAACAAACCTCGTGGGAAAACAAACCTTGTGGGAAAACAAACCATATGGGGAAAGGGGAAAGCAACCCTGCGGGAAAACCAACCTTGTGGGAAAACCAACCTTGTGGGAAAGCGAACCTTTTGGGAAAACCGACACAGTGGGAAAACAAACCTTGTGGGAAAACCAACCTTACGGGAAAACAAACCTTGTGGGAAAACAAACCTTGTGGGAAAACAAACCTTATGGTAAAACAAACCTTGTGGGGAAACAAACCTTGTGGGAAAACCAACCTTGCGGGAAAGTGAACCTTTTGGGAAAACCAACACAGTGGGAAAACAAACCTTGTGGGAAAACCAACCTTGCGGGAAAACCAACCTTGGGGGAAAACAAAGCTTGTGGGAAAACCAACCTTGTGGGAAAACCAACCTAGAGGGAAAAACAACCTAGTGGGAAAACAAACCTTGTGAGAAAACAAACCTAGTGGGAAAACCAACCTTATGGGGAAAGCAACCCTGCGGGAAAACCAACCTTGTGGGAAAAAGAACCTTGTGGGAAAGCGAACCTTTTGGGAAAACCAATACAGTGGGAAAACAAACCTTGTGGGAAAACCAACCTTGCGGGAAAGCGAACCTTTTGGGAAAACCAACACCGTGGGAAAACAAACCTTGTGGGAAAACCAACCCTGCGGGAAAACCAACCTTGTGAGAAAACCAACCTTGTGGGGAAACAAACCTTTCGGGAAAACCAACCTTGTGGGAAAACAAACCTTGTGGGAAAACAAACCTTGTGGGAAAACAAACCTTATGGGAAAACAAACCTTGTGGGGAAACAAACCTTGTGGGGAAACGAACCTTGTGGGAAAACTAACCTTGTGGGAAAACAAACGTTGCGGGAAAACTAACCTTGTGGGAAAACAAACCCTGCGGGAAAACCAACCTTGTGGGAAAACCAACCTTGTGGGGAAACAAACCTTTCGGGAAAACAAACCTTGTGGGAAAACAAACCTTGTGGGAAAACAAACCTTATGGGGAAAGCAACCCTGCGGGAAAACCAACCTTGTGGGAAAACCAACCTTGTGGGAAAGCGAGCCTTTTGGGAAAACCGACACAGTGGGAAAACAAACCTTGTGGGAAAACCAACCTTGCGGGAAAACAAACCTTGTGGGAAAACAAACCTTGTGGGAAAACAAACCTTATGGGAAAACAAACCTTGTGGGGAAACAAACCTTGTGGGAAAACCAACCTTGCGGGAAAGCGAACCTTTTGGGAAAACAAACCCTGCGGGAAAACCAACACAGTGGGAAAACAAACCTTGTGGGAAAACCAACCTTGCGGGAAAACCAACCTTGGGGGAAAACAAACCTCGTGGGAAAACAAACCTTGTGGGGAAACAAACCTAGTGGGAAAACAAACCTTGTGAGAAAACAATCCTTGTGGGAAAACAAACCTTGTGGGGAAACAAACCTTGCGGGAAAACTAACCTTGTGGGAAAACAAACCCTGCGGGAAAACCAACTTTGTGGGAAAACCCACCTTGTGGGGAAACAAACCTTTCGGGAAAACTAACCTTGTGGGAAAACAAACCCTGCGGGAAAACCAACCTTGTTGGAAAACAAACCTTGTGGGAAAACAAACCTTGTGGGAAAACAAACCTTGTGGGAAAACCAACCTTATGGGGAAACAAACCCTGCGGGAAAACCAACCTTGTGGGAAAACCAACCTTGCGGGAAAGCGAACCTTTTGGGAAAACCAACACAGTGGGAAAACAAACCTTGTGAGAAAACAATCCTTGTGGTAAAACAAACCTTGTGGGGAAACAAACCTTGTGGGGAAACAAACCTTGTGGGAAAACTAACCTTGTGGGAAAACAAACCTTGCGGGAAAACTAACCTTGTGGGAAAACAAACCCTGCGGGAAAACCAACACAGTGGGAAAACAAACCTTGTGAGAAAACAATCCTTGTGGGAAAACAAACCTTGTGGGGAAACAAACCTTGTGGGGAAAGAAACCTTGTGGGAAAACTAACCTTGTGGGAAAACAAACCTTGCGGGAAAACTAACCTTGTGGGAAAACAAACCTTGTGGGAAAACAAACCTTGTGAGAAAACAAATCTTGTGGGAAAATCAACCTTATGGGGAAACAAACCCTGCGGGAAAACCAACCTTGTGGGAAAACCAACCTTGCGGGAAAGCGAACCTTTTGGGAAAACCAACACAGTGGGAAAACAAACCTTGAGAGAAAACAATCCTTGTGGGAAAACAAACCTTGTGGGGAAACAAACCTTGTGGGGAAACAAACCTTGTGGGAAAACTAACCTTGTGGGAAAACAAACCTTGCGGGAAAACTAACCTTGTGGGAAAACAAACCCTGCGGGAAAACCAACCTTGTGGGAAAACCAACCTTGTGGGGAAACAAACCTTTTGGGAAAATCAACCTTGTGGGAAAACAAACCTTGTGGGAAAACAAACCTTGTGGGAAAATAAACCTTATGGGGAAAGCAACCCTGCGGGAAAACCAACCTTGTGGGAAAACCAACCTTGTGGGAAAGCGAACCTTTACCTAGTGGGAAAACAAACCTTGTGGGGAAACAAACCTTTCGGGAAAACCAACCTTGTGGGAAAACAAACCTTGTGGGAAAACCAACCTTGTGGGAAAGCGAACCTTTTGGGAAAACCAACACAAAGGGAAAACCAACCTTGTGGGAAAACTAACCTAGTGGGAAAACAAACCTTGTGAGAAAACAATCCTTGTGGGAAAACCAACCTAGTGGGAAAACCAACACAGTGGGAAACAAACCTTGTGGGAAAACCAACCTTGCGGGAAAACCAACCTTGGGGGAAAACAAACCTCGTGGGAAAACAAACCTTGTGGGGAAACAAACCTAGTGGGAAAACAAACCTTGTGAGAAAACAATCCTTGTGGGAAAACAAACCTTGTGGGGAAACAAACCTTGCGGGAAAACTAACCTTGTGGGAAAACAAACCCTGCGGGAAAACCAACCTTGAGGGAAAACCCACCTTGTGGGGAAACAAACCTTTCGGGAAAACTAACCTTGTGGGAAAACAAACCCTGCGGGAAAACCAACCTTGTGGGAAAACAAACCTTGTGGGAAAACAAACCTTGTGGGAAAACAAACCTTGTGAGAAAACAAACCTTGTGGGAAAACCAACCTTATGGGGAAACAAACCCTGCGGGAAAACCAACCTTGTGGGAAAACCAACCTTGCGGGAAAGCGAACCTTTTGGGAAAACTAACACAGTGGGAAAACAAACCTTGTGAGAAAACAATCCTTTTGGGAAAACAAACCTTGTGGGGAAACAAACCTTGTGGGGAAACAAACCTTGTGGGAAAACTAACCTTGTGGGAAAACAAACCTTGCGGGAAAACTAACCTTGTGGGAAAACAAACCCTGCGGGAAAACCAACACAGTGGGAAAACAAACCTTGTGAGAAAACAATCCTTGTGGGGAAACAAACCTTGTGGTTAAACAAACCTTGTGGGAAAACTAACCTTGTGGGAAAACAAACCTTGCGGGAAAACTAACCTTGTGGGAAAACAAACCTTGTGGGAAAACAAACCTTGTGGGAAAACAAACCTTGTGAGAAAAAAACAAACCTTGTGGGAAAACAAACCTTATGGGGAAACAAACCCTGCGGGAAAACCAACCTTGTGGGAAAACCAACCTTGCGGGAAAGCGAACCTTTTGGGAAAACCAACACAGTGGGAAAACAAACCTTGTGAGAAAACAATCCTTGTGGGAAAACAAACCTTGTGGGGAAACAAACCTTGTGGGGAAACAAACCTTGTGGGAAAACTAACCTTGTGGGAAAACAAACCTTGCGGGAAAACTAACCTTGTGGGAAAACAAACCCTGCGGGAAAACCAACCTTGTGGGAAAACCAACCTTGTGGGGAAACAAACCTTTCGGGAAAACCAACCTTGTGGGAAAACAAACCTTGTGGGAAAACAAACCTTATGGGGAAACAAACCCTGCAGGAAAACCAACCTTGTGGGAAAACCAACCTTGCGGGAAAGGGAACATTTTGGGAAAACCAACACAGTGGGAAAACAAACCTTGTGAGAAAACAATCCTTGTGGGAAAACAAACCTTGTGGGGAAACAAACCTTGTGGGGAAACAAACCTTGTGGGAAAACTAACCTTGTGGGAAAACAAACCTTGCGAGAAAACTAACCTTGTGGGAAAACAAACCCTGCGGGAAAACCTACCTTGTGGGAAAACCAACCTTGTGGGGAAACAAACCTTTCGGGAAAACCAACCTTTTGGGAAAACAAACCTCGTGGGAAAACAAACCTTGTGGGAAAACAAACCTTATGGGGAAAGGGGAAAGCAACCCTGCGGGAAAACCAACCTTGTGGGAAAACCAACCTTGTGGGAAAGCGAACCTTTTGGGAAAACCGACACAGTGGGAAAACAAACCTTGTGGGAAAACCAACCTTGCGGGAAAACAAACCTTGTGGGAAAACAAACCTTGTGGGAAAACAAACCTTATGGGAAAACAAACCTTGTGGGGAAACAAACCTTGTGGGAAAACCAACCTTGCGGGAAAGCGAACCTTTTGGGAAAACCAACACAGTGGGAAAACAAACCTTGTGGGAAAACCAACCTTGCGGGAAAACCAACCTTGGGGGAAAACAAAGCTTGTGGGAAAACCAACCTTGTGGGAAAACCAACCTAGAGGGAAAAACAACCTAGTGGGAAAACAAACCTTGTGAGAAAACAAACCTAGTGGGAAAACCAACCTTATGGGGAAAGCAACCCTTCGGGAAAACCAACCTTGTGGGAAAACCAACCTTGTGGGGAAACAAACCTTTCGGGAAAACCAACCTCGTGGGAAAACAAACCTTGTGGGAAAACCAACACCGTGGGAAAACAAACCTTGTGGGAAAACCAACCCTGCGGGAAAACCAATCTTGTGGGAAAACCAACCTTGTGGGGAAACAAACCTTTCGGGAAAACCAACCTCGTGGGAAAACAAACCTTGTGGGAAAACAAACCTTGTGGGAAAACAAACCTTGTGGGAAAACAAACCTTGTGGGGAAACAAACCTAGTGGGAAAACAAACCTAGTGGGAAAACAAACCTTGTGGGAAAACCAACCTTGCGGGAAAGCGAACCTTTTGGGAAAACCAACACCGTGGGAAAACAAACCTTGTGGGAAAACCAACCCTGCGGGAAAACCAACCTTGTGGGAAAACCAACCTTGTGGGGAAACAAACCTTTCGGGAAAACCAACCTCGTGGGAAAACAAACCTTGTGGGAAAACAAACCTTGTGGGAAAACAAACCTTGTGGGAAAACAAACCTTGTGGGGAAACAAACCTAGTGGGAAAACAAACCTAGTGGGAAAACAAACTTTGTGGGGAAACAAACCTTTCGGGAAAACCAACCTTGTGGGAAAACAAACCTTGTGGGAAAACAAACCTTGTGGGAAAACAAACCTTGTGGGAAAACAAACCTTATGGGAAAACAAACCTTGTGGAGAAACAAACCTTGTGGGGAAACAAACCTTGTGGGAAAACTAACCTTGTGGAAAAACAAACGTTGCGGGAAAACTAACCTTGTGGGAAAACAAACCCTCGGGAAAACCAACCTTGTGGGAAAACCAACCTTGTGGGGAAACAAACCTTTCGGGAAAACAAACCTTGTGGGAAAACAAACCTTGTGGGAAAACAAACCTTATGGGGAAACAAACCTTTCGGGAAAACAAACCTTGTGGGAAAACCAACCTTGCGGGAAAACAAACCTTGTGGGAAAACAAACCTTGTGGGAAAACAAACCTTATGGGAAAACAAACCTTGTGGGGAAACAAACCTTGTGGGAAAACCAACCTTGCGGGAAAGCGAACCTTTTGGGAAAACCAACACAGTGGGAAAACCAACACAGTGGGAAAACAAACCTTGTGGGAAAACCAACCTTGCGGGAAAACCAACCTTGGGGGAAAACAAACCTCGTGGGAAAACAAACCTTGTGGGGAAACAAACCTAGTGGGAAAACAAACCTTGTGAGAAAACAATCCTTGTGGGAAAACAAACCTTGTGGGGAAACAAACCTTGCGGGAAAACTAACCTTGTGGGAAAACAAACCCTGCGGGAAAACCAACCTTGTGGGAAAACCCACCTTGTGGGGAAACAAACCTTTCGGGAAAACTAACCTTGTGGGAAAACAAACCCTGCGGGAAAACCAACCTTGTGGGAAAACAAACCTTGTGGGAAAACAAACCTTGTGGGAAAACAAACCTTGTGGGAAAACCAACCTTATGGGGAAAAAAACCCTGCGGGAAAACCAACCTTGTGGGAAAACCAACCTTGCGGGAAAGCGAACCTTTTGGGAAAACCAACACAGTGGGAAAACAAACCTTGTGAGAAAACAATCCTTGTGGTAAAACAAACCTTGTGGTGAAACAAACCTTGTGGGGAAACAAACCTTGTGGGAAAACTAACCTTGTGGGAAAACAAACCTTGCGGGAAAACTAACCTTGTGGGAGAACAAACCCTGCGGGAAAACCAACACAGTGGAAAAACAAACCTTGTGAGAAAACAATCCTTGTGGGAAAACAAACCTTGTGGGGAAACAAACCTTGTGGGGAAACAAACCTTTTGGGAAAACTAACCTTGTGGGAAAACAAACCTTGCGGGAAAACTAACCTTGTGAGAAAACAAACCTTGTGGGAAAACAAACCTTGTGGGAAAACAAACCTTGTGAGAAAAAAAATCTTGTGGGAAAATCAACCTTATGGGGAAACAAACCCTGCGGGAAAACCAACCTTGTGGGAAAACCAACCTTGCGGGAAAGCGAACCTTTTGGGAAAACCAACACAGTGGGAAAACAAACCTTGTGAGAAAACAATCCTTGTGGGAAAACAAACCTTGTGGGGAAACAAACCTTGTGGGGAAACAAACCTTGTGGGAAAACTAACCTTGTGGGAAAACAAACCTTGCGGGAAAACTAACCTTGTGGGAAAACAAACCCTGCGGGAAAACCAACCTTGTGGGAAAACCAACCTTGTGGGGAAACAAACCTTTCGGGAAAACCAACCTTGTGGGAAAACAAACCTTGTGGGAAAACAAACCTTGTGGGAAAACAAACCTTATGGGGAAAGCAACCCTGCGGGAAAACCAACCTTGTGGGAAAACCAACCTTGTGGGAAAGCGAACCTTTACCTAGTGGGAAAACAAACCTTGTGGGGAAACAAACCTTTCGGGAAAACCAACCTTGTGGGAAAACAAACCTTGTGGGAAAACCAAACCTTGTGGGGAAACAAACCTTGTGTGGAAACAAACCTTGTGGGAAAACTAACCTTGTGGGAAAACAAACCTTGCGGGAAAACTAACCTTGTGGGAAAACAAACCCTGCGGGAAAACCAACACAGTGGGAAAACAAACCTTGTGAGAAAACAATCCTTGTGGGAAAACAAACCTTGGGGGAAAACAAAACTTGTGGGAAAACAAACCTTGTGGGAAAACCAACCTAGTGGGAAAAACAACCTAGTGGGAAAACAAACCTTGTGAGAAAACAAACCTTGTGGGAAAACCAACCTTATGGGGAAAGCAACCCTGCGGGAAAAACAACCTTGTGGGAAAACAAACCTTATGGGAAGACAAACCTTGTGGGGAAACAAACTTTGTGGGAAAACCAACCTTGCGGGAAAGCGAACCTTTTGGGAAAACCAACACAGTGGGAAAACAAACCTTGTGGGAAAACCAACCCTGCGGGAAAACCAACCTTGTGGGAAAACCAACCTTGTGGGGAAACAAACCTTTCGGGAAAACCAACCTTGTGGGAAAACCAACCTTGTGGGAAAACAAACCTTGTGGGAAAACAAACCTTGTGGGAAAACGAACCTAGTGGGAAAAACAACCTAGTGGGAAAACAAACCTTGTGAGAAAACAAACCTTGTGGGAAAACTAACCTTATGGGGAAAGCAACCCTGCGGGAAAACCAACCTTGTGGGAAAACCAACCTTGTGGGAAAGCGAACCTTTTGGGAAAACCAACACAGTGGGAAAACAAACCTTGTGGGAAAACCAACCTTGCGGGAAAACCAAACTTGGGGGAAAACAAACCTGGTGGGAAAACAAACCTTGTGGGGAAACAAACCTTCTCGCAGGGTTTGTTTCCCCATAAGGTTGGTTTTCCCACAAGGTTTGTTTTCTCACAAGGTTTGTTTTCCCACAAGGTTTGTTTTCCCACAAGGTTGGTTTTCCCGCAGGGTTTGTTTTCCCACAAGGTTAGTTTTCCCGAAAGGTTTGTTTCCCCACAAGGTGGGTTTTCCCACAAGGTTGGTTTTCCCGCAGGGTTTGTTTTCCCACAAGGTTAGTTTTCCCGCAAGGTTTGTTTCCCCACAAGGTTTGTTTTCCCACAAGGATTGTTTTCTCACAAGGTTTGTTTTCCCACTAGGTTTGTTTCCCCACAAGGTTTGTTTTCCCACAAGGTTTGTTTTCCCCCAAGGTTGGTTTTCCCGCAAGGTTGGTTTTCCCACAAGGTTTTTTTCCCACTGGGTTGGTTTTCCCAAAAGGTTCGCTTTCCCACAAGGTTGGTTTTCCCACAAGGTTGGTTTTCCCACAAGGTTGGTTTTCCCGCAGGGTTGCTTTCCCCATAAGGTTGGTTTTCCCATAAGGTTTGTTTCCCCACAAGGTTTGTTTTCCCACCAGGTTTGTTTTCCCCCAAGGTTGGTTTTCCCGCAAGGTTGGTTTTCCCACAAGGTTTGTTTTCCCACTGTGTTGGTTTTCCCAAAAGGTTCGCTTTCCCACAAGGTTGGTTTCCCACAAGGTTGGTTTTCCCGCAGGGTTGCTTTCCCCATAAGGTTAGTTTTCCCACAAGGTTTGTTTTCTCACAAGGTTTGTTTTCCCACTAGGTTGTTTTTCCCACTAGGTTGGTTTTCCCACAAGGTTTGTTTTCCCACAAGCTTTGTTTTCCCCCAAGGTTGGTTTTCCCGCAAGGTTGGTTTTCCCACAAGGCCTGTTTTCCCACTGTGTTGGTTTTCCCAAAAGGTTCGCTTTCCCGCAAGGTTGGTTTTCCCACAAGGTTTGTTTCCCCACAAGGTTTGTTTTCCCATAAGGTTTGTTTTCCCACAAGGTTTGTTTTCCCACAAGGTTTGTTTTCCCACAAGGTTTGTTTTCCCACAAGGTTGGTTTTCCCGAAAGGTTTGTTTCCCACAAGGTTTCTTTCCCCATAAGGTTGGTTTTCCCACAAGGTTTGTTTTCTCACAAGGTTTCTTTTCCCAAAAGGTTCGCTTTCCCGCAAGGTTGGTTTTCCCACAAGGTTTGTTTTCCCACAAGGTTTGTTTTCTCACAAGGTTTGTTATCCCACAACGTTTTTTTTCCCGAAAGGTTTGTTTCCCCACAAGGTTGGTTTTCCCACAAGGATGGTTTTCCCACAGGGTTTGTTTTCTCACAAGGTTTGTTTTCCCACTAGGTTGTTTTTCCCACTAGGTTGGTTTTCCCGCAAGGTTGGTTTTCCCACAAGGTTGGTTTTCCCGCAAGGTTGGTTTTCCCACAAGGTTTGTTTTCCCACTTTGTTGGTTTTCCCAAAAGGTTCGCTTTCCCACAAGTTTGGTTTTTCCACAAGGTTGGTTTTCCCGCAGGGTTGCTTTCCCCATAAGGTTTGTTTTCCCACAAGGTTTGTTTTCCCACAAGGTCTGTTTTCCCACAAGGTTTGTTTTCCCACAAGCTTTGTTTTCCCCCAAGGTTGGTTTTCCCGCAAGGTTGGTTTTCCCAAAAGGTTTGTTTTCCCACTGTGTTGGTTTTCCCAAAAGGTTCGCTTTCCCGCAAGGTTGGTTTTCCCACAAGGTTTGTTTCCCCTTAAGGTTTGTTTTCCCATAAGGTTTGTTTTCCCACAAGGTTTGTTTTCCCACAAGGTTTGTTTTCCCACAAGGTTTGTTTTCCCATAAGGTTGGTTTTCCCGAAAGGTTTGTTTCCCCACAAGGTTTGTTTTCCCACTAGGTTTGTTTTCCCATAAGGTTGGTTTTCCCACAAGGCCTTGTGGGAAAACCAACCTTGCGGGAAAGCTAACCTTTTGGGTTTTCTCACAAGGTTTGTTTTCCCACTAGATTGTCTTTCCCACTAGGTTGGTTTTCCCACAAGGTTTGTTTTCCCACAAGCTTTGTTTTCCCCCAAGGTTGGTGGGGACCTTGTGGGGAAACAAACCTTGTGGGGAAACAAACCTTGTGGGAAAACTAACCTTGTGGGAAAACAAACGTTGCGGGGAAACTAACCTTGTGGGAAAACAAACCCTGCGGGAAAACCAACCTTGTGGGAAAACCAACCTTGTGGGGAAACAAACCTTTCGGGAAAACAAACCTTGTGGGAAAACAAACCTTGTGGGAAAACAAACCTTATGGGGAAAGCAACCCTGCGGGAAAACCAACCTTGTGGGAAAACCAACCTTGTGGGAAAGCGAACCTTTTTGGAAAACCGACACGGTGGGAAAACAAACCTTGTGGGAAAACCAACCTTGCGGGAAAACAAACCTTGTGGGAAAACAAACCTTGTGGGAAAACAAACCTTATGGGAAAACAAACCTTGTGGGGAAACAAACCTTGTGGGAAAACCAACCTTGCGGGAAAGCGAACCTTTTGGGAAAACCAACACAGTGGGAAAACCAACACAGTGGGAAAACAAACCTTGTGGGAAAACCAACCTTGCGGGAAAACCAACCTTGGGGGAAAACAAACCTCGTGGGAAAACAAACCTTGTGGGGAGACAAACCTAGTGGGAAAACAAACCTTGTGAGAAAACAATCCTTGTGGGAAAACAAACCTTGTGGGGAAACAAACCTTGCGGGAAAACTAACCTTGTGGGAAAACAAACCCTGCGGGAAAACCAACCTTGTGGGAAAACCCACCTTGTGGGGAAACAAACCTTTCGGGAAAACTAACCTTGTGGGAAAACAAACCCTGCGGGAAAACCAACCTTGTGGAAAAACAAACCTTGTGGGAAAACAAACCTTGTGAGAAAACAAACCTTGTGGGAAAACCAACCTTATGGGGAAACAAACCCTGCGGGAAAACCAACCTTGTGGGAAAACCAACCTTGCGGGAAAGCGAACCTTTTGGGAAAACCAACACAGTGGGAAAACAAACCTTGTGAGAAAACAATCCTTGTGGTAAAACAAACCTTGTGGGGAAACAAACCTTGTGGGGAAACAAACCTTGTGGGAAAACTAACCTTGTGGGAAAACAAACCTTGCGGGAAAACTAACCTTGTGGGAAAACAAACCCTGCGGGAAAACCAACACAGTGGGAAAACAAACCTTGTGAGAAAACAATCCTTGTGGGAAAACAAACCTTGTGGGGAAACAAACCTTGTGGGGAAACAAACCTTGTGGGAAAACTAACCTTGTGGGAAAACAAACCTTGCGGGAAAACTAACCTTGTGGGAAAACAAACCTTGTGGGAAAACAAACCTTGTGGGAAAACAAACCTTGTGAGAAAACAAATCTTGTGGGAAAATCAACCTTATGAGGAAACAAACCCTGCGGGAAAACCGACCTTGTGGGAAAACCAACCTTGCGGGAAAGCGAACCTTTTGGGAAAACCAACACAGTGGGAAAACAAAACTTGTGAGAAAACAATCCTTGTGGGAAAACAAACCTTGTGGGGAAACAAACCTTGTGGGGAAACAAACCTTGTGGGAAAACTAACCTTGTGGGAAAACAAACCTTGCGGGAAAACTAACCTTGTGGGAAAACAAACCCTGCGGGAAAACCAACCTTGTGGGAAAACCAACCTTGTGGGGAAACAAACCTTTCGGGAAAACCAACCTTGTGGGAAAACAAACCTTGTGGGAAAACAAACCTTATGGGGAAAGCAACCCTGCGGGAAAACCAACCTTGTGGGAAAACCAACCTTGTGGGAAAGCGAACCTTTACCTAGTGGGAAAACAAACCTTGTGGGGAAACAAACCTTTCGGGAAAACCAACCTTGTGGGAAAACAAACCTTGTGGGAAAACCAACCTTGTGGGAAAGCGAACCTTTTGGGAAAACCAACACAAAGGGAAAACCAACCTTGTGGGAAAACTAACCTAGTGGGAAAACAAACCTTGTGAGAAAACAATCCTTGTGGGAAAACCAACCTACTGGGAAAACCAACACAGTGGGAAAACAAACCTTGTGGGAAAACCAACCTTGCGGGAAAACCAACCTTGGGGGAAAACAAACCTCGTGGGAAAACAAACCTTGTGGGGAAACAAACCTAGTGGGAAAACAAACCTTGTGAGAAAACAATCCTTGTGGGAAAACAAACCTTGTGGGGAAACAAACCTTGCGGGAAAACTAACCTTGTGGGAAAACAAACCCTGCGGGAAAACCAACCTTGAGGGTAAACCCACCTTGTGGGGAAACAAACCTTTCGGGAAAACTAACCTTGTGGGAAAACAAACCCTGCGGGAAAACCAACCTTGTGGGAAAACAAACCTTGTGGGAAAACAAACCTTGTGGGAAAACAAACCTTGTGAGAAAACAAACCTTGTGGGAAAACCAACCTTATGGGGAAACAAACCCTGCGGGAAAACCAACCTTGTGGGAAAACCAACCTTGCGGGAAAGCGAACCTTTTGGGAAAACCAACACAGTGGGAAAACAAAACTTGTGAGAAAACAATCCTTGTGGGAAAACAAACCTTGTGGGGAAACAAACCTTGTGGGGAAACAAACCTTGTGGGAAAACTAACCTTGTGGGAAAACAAACCTTGCGGGAAAACTAACCTTGTGGGAAAACAAACCCTGCGGGAAAACCAACACAGTGGGAAAACAAACCTTGTGAGAAAACAATCCTTGTGGGAAAACAAACCTTGTGGGGAAACAAACCTTGTGGGGAAACAAACCTTGTGGGAAAACTAACCTTGTGGGAAAACAAACCTTGCGGGAAAACTAACCTTGTGGGAAAACAAACCCTGCGGGAAAACCAACCTTGTGGGAAAACCAACCTTGTGGGAAAGCGAACCTTTACCTAGTGGGAAAACAAACCTTGTGGGGAAACAAACCTTTCGGGAAAACCAACCTTGTGGGAAAACAAACCTTGTGGGAAAACCAACCTTGTGGGAAAGCGAACCTTTTGGGAAAACCAACACAAAGGGAAAATAAACCTTGTGGGAAAACCAACCTTGCGGGAAAACCAACCTTGTGGGAAAACAAACCTTGTGGGGAAACAAACCTAGTGGGAAAACAATCCTTGTGGGAAAACCAACCTTGCGAGAAAGCGAACATTTTGGGAAAACCAACACAGTGGGAAAACAAACCTTGTGAGAAAACAATCCTTGTGGGAAAACAAACCTTGTGGGGAAACAAACCTTGTGGGGGAACAAACCTTGTGGGAAAACTAACCTTGTGGGAAAACAAACCTTGCGGGAAAACTAACCTTGTGGGAAAACAAACCCTGCGGGAAAACAAACCTTGTGGGAAAACCAACCTCTTGGGGAAACAAACCTTGTGGGAAAACAAACCTTGTGGGAAAACAAACCTTGTGGGAAAACAAACCTTATGGGGAAAGCAACCTTGCGGGGAAACCAACCTTGTGGGAAAACAAACCTTGTGGGAAAACAAACCTTATGGGAAAACAAACCTTCTGGGGAAACAAACCTTGTGGGAAAACCGACCTTGCGGGAAAGCGAACCTTTTGGGAAAACCAACACAGTAGGAAAACAAACCTTGTGGGATTACCAACCTTGGGTGAAAACAAAGCTTGTGGGAAAACAAACCTTGTGGGGAAACAAACCTTTCGGGAAAACCAACCTTGTGGGAAAACAAACCTTGTGGGAAAACAAACATTGTGGGAAAACAAACCTTGTGGGAAAACAAACCTTATGGGGAAAGCAACCTTGCGGGGAAACCAACCTTGTGGGAAAACAAACCTTGTGGGAAAACAAACCTTATGGGAAAACAAACCTTCTGGGGAAACAAACCTTGTGGGAAAACCGACCTTGCGGGAAAGCGAACCTTTTGGGAAAACCAACACAGTAGGAAAACAAACCTTGTGGGAAAACCAACCTTGGGTGAAAACAAAGCTTGTGGGAAAACAAACCTTGTGGGGAAACAAACCTTTCGGGAAAACCAACCTTGTGGGAAAACAAACCTTGTGGGAAAACAAACCTTGTGAGAAAACAATCCTTGTGGGAAAACAAACCTTCTGGGGAAACAAACCTTGTGGGAAAACCAACCTTGCGGGAAAGCGAACCTTTTGGGAAAACCAACACAGTAGGAAAACAAACCTTGTGGGAAAACCAACCTTGCGGGAAAACCAACCTTGGGTGAAAACAAAGCTTGTGGGAAAACAAACCTTGTGGGGAAACAAACCTTTCGGGAAAACCAACCTTGTGGGAAAACAAACCTTGTGGGAAAACAAACCTTGTGAGAAAACAATCCTTGTGGGAAAACAAACCTTGTGGGAAAACCAACCTTGTGGGGAAACAAACCTTTCGGGAAAACCAACCTTGTGGGAAAACCAACCTTGTGGGGAAACAAACCTTTCGGGAAAACCAACTTTGTGGGAAAACAAACCTTATGGTAAGACAAACCTAGTGGGAAAACAAACCTTGTGGGGAAACAAACCTTTCGGGAAAACCAACCTTGTGGGAAAACAAACCTTGTGGGAAAACCAACCTTGTGGGAAAGCGAACCTTTTGGGAAAACCAACACAGTGGGAAAACAAACCTTGTGGGAAAACCAACCTTGCGGGAAAACCAACCTTGTGGGAATGCAAACCTTGTGGGGAAACAAACCTAGTGGGAAAACAATCCTTGTGGGAAAACCAACCTTGCGAGAAAGCGAACCTTTTGGGAAAACCAACACACCTAGTGGGAAAACCAACCTTATGGGGAAAGCAACCCTGCGGGAAAACCAACCTTGTGGGAAAACCAACCTTGTGGGAAAGCGAACCTTTTGGGAAAACCAACACAGTGGGAAAACAAACCTTGTGGGAAAACCAACCTTGCGGGAAAGCGAACCTTTTGGGAAAACCAACACAGTGGGAAAACAAACCTTGTGGGAAAACCAACCCTGCGGGAAAACCAACCTTGTGGGAAAACCAGCCTTGTGGGGAAACAAACCTTTCGGGAAAACCAACCTTGTGGGAAAACCAACCTTGTGGGAAAACCAACCTTGTGGGAAAACAAACCTTGTGGGAAAACAAACCTTGTGGGAAAACAAACCTTGTGGGGAAACAAACCTAGTGGGAAAACAAACCTTGTGAGAAAACAAAACTTGTGGGAAAACCAACCTTATGGGAAAACAAACCTAGTGGGAAAACAAACCTTGTGGGGAAACAAACCTTCTGGGGAAACAAACCTTGTGGGAAAACCGACCTTGCGGGAAAGCGAACCTTTTGGGAAAACCAACACAGTAGGAAAACAAACCTTGTGGGATTACCAACCTTGGGTGAAAACAAAGCTTGTGGGAAAACAAACCTTGTGGGGAAACAAACCTTTCGGGAAAACCAACCTTGTGGGAAAACAAACCTTGTGGGAAAACAAACCTTGTGGGAAAACAAACCTTGTGGGAAAACAAACCTTATGGGGAAAGCAACCTTGCGGGGAAACCAACCTTGTGGGAAAACAAACCTTGTGGGAAAACAAACCTTATGGGAAAACAAACCTTCTGGGGAAACAAACCTTGTGGGAAAACCGACCTTGCGGGAAAGCGAACCTTTTGGGAAAACCAACACAGTAGGAAAACAAACCTTGTGGGAAAACCAACCTTGGGTGAAAACAAAGCTTGTGGGAAAACAAACCTTGTGGGGAAACAAACCTTTCGGGAAAACCAACCTTGTGGGAAAACAAACCTTGTGGGAAAACAAACCTTGTGAGAAAACAATCCTTGTGGGAAAACAAACCTTCTGGGGAAACAAACCTTGTGGGAAAACCAACCTTGCGGGAAAGCGAACCTTTTGGGAAAACCAACACAGTAGGAAAACAAACCTTGTGGGAAAACCAACCTTGCGGGAAAACCAACCTTGGGTGAAAACAAAGCTTGTGGGAAAACAAATCTTGTGGGGAAACAAACCTTTCGGGAAAACCAACCTTGTGGGAAAACAAACCTTGTGGGAAAACAAACCTTGTGAGAAAACAATCCTTGTGGGAAAACAAACCTTGTGGGAAAACCAACCTTGTGGGGAAACAAACCTTTCGGGAAAACCAACCTTGTGGGAAAACCAACCTTGTGGGGAAACAAACCTTTCGGGAAAACCAACCTTGTGGGAAAACAAACCTTATGGGAAGACAAACCTAGTGGGAAAACAAACCTTGTGGGGAAACAAACCTTTCGGGAAAACCAACCTTGTGGGAAAACAAACCTTGTGGGAAAACCAACCTTGTGGGAAAGCGAACCTTTTGGGAAAACCAACACAGTGGGAAAACAAACCTTGTGGGAAAACCAACCTTGCGGGAAAACCAACCTTGTGGGAATGCAAACCTTGTGGGGAAACAAACCTAGTGGGAAAACAATCCTTGTGGGAAAACCAACCTTGCGAGAAAGCGAACCTTTTGGGAAAACCAACACACCTAGTGGGAAAACCAACCTTATGGGGAAAGCAACCCTGCGGGAAAACCAACCTTGTGGGAAAACCAACCTTGTGGGAAAGCGAACCTTTTGGGAAAACCAACACAGTGGGAAAACAAACCTTGTGGGAAAACCAACCTTGCGGGAAAGCGAACCTTTTGGGAAAACCAACACAGTGGGAAAACAAACCTTGTGGGAAAACCAACCCTGCGGGAAAACCAACCTTGTGGGAAAACCAGCCTTGTGGGGAAACAAACCTTTCGGGAAAACCAACCTTGTGGGAAAACCAACCTTGTGGGAAAACCAACCTTGTGGGAAAACAAACCTTGTGGGAAAACAAACCTTGTGGGAAAACAAACCTTGTGGGGAAACAAACCTAGTGGGAAAACAAACCTTGTGAGAAAACAAAACTTGTGGGAAAACCAACCTTATGGGAAAACAAACCTAGTGGGAAAACAAACCTTGTGGGGAAACAAACCTTTCGGGAAAACCAATCTTGTGGGAAAACAAACCTTGTGGGAAAACAAACCTTGTGGGAAAACAAACCTTGTGGGAAAACAAACCTTATGGGAAAACAAACCTTGTGGGGAAACAAACCTTGTGGGAAAACCAACCTTGCGGGAAAGCGAACCTTTTGGGAAAACCAACACAGTGGGAAAACAAACCTTGTGGGAAAACCAACCTTGCGGGAAAACCAACCTTGGGGGAAAACAAAGCTTGTGGGAAAACAAACCTTGTGGGAAAACCAACCTAGTGGGAAAAACAACCTAGTGGGAAAACAAACCTTGTGAGAAAACAAACCTTGTGGGAAAACCAACCTTATGGGGAAAGCAACCCTGCGGGAAAAACAACCTTGTGGGAAAACAAACCTTATGGGAAGACAAACCTTGTGGGGAAACAAACCTTGTGGGAAAACCAACCTTGCGGGAAAGCGAACCTTTTGGGAAAACCAAAACAGTGGGAAAACAGGCCTTGTGGGAAAACCAACCTTGCGGGAAAACCAACCTTGGGGGAAAACAAAGCTTGTGGGAAAACAAACCTTGTGGGAAAACAAACCTAGTGGGAAAAACAACCTAGAGGGAAAACAAACCTTGTGAGAAAACAAACCTTGTTGGAAAACTAACCTTATGGGGAAAGCAACCCTGCGGGAAAACAAACCTTGTGGGAAAACCAACCTTGTGGGAAAGCGAACCTTTTGGGAAAACCAACACAGTGGGAAAACAAACCTTGTGGGAAAACCAACCTTGCGGGAAAACCAACCTTGGGGGAAAACAAACCTGGTGGGAAAACAAACCTTGTGGGGAAACAAACCTTCTCGCAGGGTTTGTTTCCCCATAAGGTTGTTTTCCCACAAGGTTTGTTTTCTCACAAGGTTTGTTTTCCCACAAGGTTTGTTTTCCCACAAGGTTGGTTTTCCCGCAGGGTTTGTTTTCCCACAAGGTTAGTTTTCCCGAAAGGTTTGTTTCCCCACAAGGTGGGTTTTCCCACAAGGTTGGTTTTCCCGCAGGGTTTGTTTTCCCACAAGGTTAGTTTTCCCGCAAGGTTTGTTTCCCCACAAGGTTTGTTTTCCCACAAGGATTGTTTTCTCACTAGGTTTGTTTTCCCACTAGGTTTGTTTCCCCACAAGGTTTGTTTTCCCACAATTTTTTTTCCCCCAAGGTTGGTTTTCCCGCAAGGTTGGTTTTCCCACAAGGTTTTTTTCCCACTGTGTTGGTTTTCCCAAAAGGTTCGCTTTCCCACAAGGTTGGTTTTCCCACAAGGTTGGTTTTCCCACAAGGTTAGTTTTCCCGCAAGGTTTGTTTCCCCACAAGGTTTGTTTTCCCACAAGGATTGTTTTCCCACTAGGTTTGTTTTCCCACTAGGTTTGTTTCCCCACAAGGTTTGTTTTCCCACAAGGTTTGTTTTCCCCCAAGGTTGGTTTTCCCACAAGGTTTTTTTCCCACTGTGTTGGTTTTCCCAAAAGGTTCGCTTTCCCACAAGGTTGGTTTTCCCACAAGGTTGGTTTTCCTACAAGGTTGGTTTTCCCGCAGGGTTGCTTTCCCCATAAGGTTGGTTTTCCCATAAGGTTTGTTTCCCCACAAGGTTTGTTTTCCCACCAGGTTTGTTTTCCCCCAAGGTTGGTTTTCCCCCAAGGTTGGTTTTCCCACAAGGTTGGTTTTCCCGAAAGGTTTGTTTTCCCACAAGGTTTGTTTTCCCACAAGGTTTGTTTTCCCACAAGGTTTGTTTTCCCACAAGGTTGGTTTTCCCGAAAGGTTTGTTTCCCCACAAGGTTTCTTTCCCCATAAGGTTGGTTTTCCCACAAGGTTTGTTTTCTCACAAGGTTTATTTTCCCAAAAGGTTCGTTTTCCCGCAGGGTTGCTTTCCCCATAAGGTTGGTTTTCCCACAAGGTTTGTTTTCCCACAAGGTTTGTTTTCTCACAAGGTTTGTTTTCCCACAAGGTTGGTTTTCCCGCAAGGTTGGTTTTCCCACAAGGTTTGTTTTCCCACTGTGTTGGTTTTCCCAAAAGGTTCGCTTTCCCACAAGTTTGGTTTTTCCACAAGGTTTGTTTTCCCACAAGGTTTGTTTTCCCATAAGGTTGGTTTTCCCGAAAGGTTTGTTTCCCCACAAGGTTTGTTTTCCCACTAGGTTTGTTTTCCCATAAGGTTGGTTTTCCCACAAAGCCTTGTGGGAAAACCAACCTTGCGGGAAAGCTAACCTTTTGGGTTTTCTCACAAGGTTTGTTTTCCCACTAGATTGTCTTTCCCACTAGGTTGGTTTTCCCACAAGGTTTGTTTTCCCACAAGCTTTGTTTTCCCCCAAGGTTGGTTTTCCCGCAAGGTTGGTTTTCCCACAAGGCCTGTTTTCCCACTGTGTTGGTTTTCCCAAAAGGTTCGCTTTCCCGCAAGGTTGGTTTTCCCACAAGGATGGTTTCCCCACAAGGTTTGTTTTCCCACAAGGTTTGTTTTCCCACAAGGTTTGTTTTCCCACAAGGTTTGTGTTCCCACAAGGTTGGTTTTCCCGAAAGGTTTGTTTCCCCACAAGGTTTCTTTCCCCATAAGGTTGGTTTTCCCACAAGGTTTGTTTTCTCACAAGGTTTCTTTTCCCAAAAGGTTCGCTTTCCCGCAAGGTTGGTTTTCCCACAAGGTTTGTTTTCCCACAAGGTTTGTTTTCTCACAAGGTTTGTTTTCCCACAAGGTTGGTTTTCCCGAAAGGTTTGTTTCCCCACAAGGTTGGTTTTCCCACAAGGTTGGTTTTCCCACAGGGTTTGTTTTCTCACAAGGTTTGTTTTCCCACTAGGTTGTTTTTCCCACAAGGTTCGTTTTCCCACAAGGTTGGTTTTCCCGCAGGGTTTGTTTTCCCACAAGGTTAGTTTTCCCGCAAGGTTTGTTTTCCCATAAGGTTGGTTTTCCCGCAAGGTTGGTTTTCCCACAAGGTATGTTTTCCCACTGTGTTGGTTTTCCCAAAAGGTTCGCTTTCCCGCAAGGTCGGTTTTCCCACAAGGTTTGTTTCCCCGTAAGGTTTGTTTTCCCATAAGGTTTGTTTTCCCACAAGGTTTGTTTTCCCACAAGGTTTGTTTTCCCACAAGGTTTGTTTTCCCATAAGGTTGGTTTTCCCGAAAGATTTGTTTCCCCACAAGGTTTGTTTTCCCACTAGGTTTGTTTTCCCATAAGGTTGGTTTTCCCACAAGGTTTGTTTTCTCACAAGGTTTGTTTTCCCACTAGGTTTGTTTCCCCACAAGGTTTGTTTTCTCACAAGGTTTGTTTTCCCACAAGGTTTGTTTTCCCACAAGGTTTGTTTTCCCACAAGGTTCGTTTTCCCACAAGGTTGGTTTTCCCGCAGGGTTTGTTTTCCCACAAAGTTATTTTTCCCGCAAGGTTTGTTTCCCCACAAGGTTTGTTTTCCCACAAGGATTGTTTTCCCACTAGGTTTGTTTCCCCACAAGGTTTGTTTTCCCACAAGGTTTGTTTTCCCCCAAGGTTGGTTTTCCCGCAAGGTTGGTTTTCCCACAAGGTTTTTTTCCCACTGTGTTGGTTTTCCCAAAAGGTTCGCTTTCCCACAAGGTTGGTTTTCCCACAAGGTTGGTTTTCCCACAAGGTTGGTTTTCCCGCAGGGTTGCTTTCCCCATAAGGTTGGTTTTCCCATAAGGTTTGTTTCCCCACAAGGTTTGTTTTCCCACCAGGTTTGTTTTCCCCCAAGGTTGGTTTTCCCCCAAGGTTGGTTTTCCCACAAGGTTGGTTTTCCCGAAAGGTTTGTTTTCCCACAAGGTTTGTTTTCCCACAAGGTTTGTTTTCCCACAAGGTTTGTTTTCCCACAAGGTTGGTTTTCCCGAAAGGTTTGTTTCCCCACAAGGTTTCTTTCCCCATAAGGTTGGTTTTCCCACAAGGTTTGTTTTCTCACAAGGTTTATTTTCCCAAAAGGTTCGTTTTCCCGCAGGGTTGCTTTCCCCATAAGGTTGGTTTTCCCACAAGGTTTGTTTTCCCACAAGGTTTGTTTTCTCACAAGGTTTGTTTTCCCACAAGGTTGGTTTTCCCGCAAGGTTGGTTTTCCCACAAGGTTTGTTTTCCCACTGTGTTGGTTTTCCCAAAAGGTTCGCTTTCCCACAAGTTTGGTTTTTCCACAAGGTTTGTTTTCCCACAAGGTTTGTTTTCCCATAAGGTTGGTTTTCCCGAAAGGTTTGTTTCCCCACAAGGTTTGTTTTCCCACTAGGTTTGTTTTCCCATAAGGTTGGTTTTCCCACAAGGCCTTGTGGGAAAACCAACCTTGCGGGAAAGCTAACCTTTTGGTTTTTCTCACAAGGTTTGTTTTCCCACTAGATTGTCTTTCCCACTAGGTTTGTTTCCCCACAAGGTTTGTTTTCTCACAAGGTTTGTTTTCCCACAAGGTTTGTTTTCCCACAAGGTTTGTTTTCCCACAAGGTTCGTTTTCCCACAAGGTTGGTTTTCCCGCAGGGTTGCTTTCCCCATAAGGTTGGTTTTCCCATAAGGTTTGTTTCCCCACAAGGTTTGTTTTCCCACCAGGTTTGTTTTCCCCCAAGGTTGGTTTTCCCCCAAGGTTGGTTTTCCCACAAGGTTGGTTTTCCCGAAAGGTTTGTTTCCCCGTAAGGTTTGTTTTCCCATAAGGTTTGTTTTCCCACAAGGTTTGTTTTCCCACAAGGTTTGTTTTCCCACAAGGTTTGTTTTCCCATAAGGTTGGTTTTCCCGAAAGGTTTGTTTCCCCACAAGGTTTGTTTTCCCACTAGGTTTGTTTTCCCATAAGGTTGGTTTTCCCACAAGGTTTGTTTTCTCACAAGGTTTGTTTTCCCACTAGGTTTGTTTCCCCACAAGGTTTGTTTTCTCACAAGGTTTGTTTTCCCACAAGGTTTGTTTTCCCACAAGGTTTGTTTTCCCACAAGGTTCGTTTTCCCACAAGGTTGGTTTTCCCGCAGGGTTTGTTTTCCCACAAAGTTATTTTTCCCGCAAGGTTTGTTTCCCCACAAGGTTTGTTTTCCCACAAGGATTGTTTTCCCACTAGGTTTGTTTCCCCACAAGGTTTGTTTTCCCACAAGGTTTGTTTTCCCCCAAGGTTGGTTTTCCCGCAAGGTTGGTTTTCCCACAAGGTTTTTTTCCCACTGTGTTGGTTTTCCCAAAAGGTTCGCTTTCCCACAAGGTTGGTTTTCCCACAAGGTTGGTTTTCCCACAAGGTTGGTTTTCCCGCAGGGTTGCTTTCCCCATAAGGTTGGTTTTCCCATAAGGTTTGTTTCCCCACAAGGTTTGTTTTCCCACCAGGTTTGTTTTCCCCAAGGTTGGTTTTCCCCCAAGGTTGGTTTTCCCACAAGGTTGGTTTTCCCGAAAGGTTTGTTTTCCCACAAGGTTTGTTTTCCCACAAGGTTTGTTTTCCCACAAGGTTTGTTTTCCCACAAGGTTGGTTTTCCCGAAAGGTTTGTTTCCCCACAAGGTTTCTTTCCCCATAAGGTTGGTTTTCCCACAAGGTTTGTTTTCTCACAAGGTTTATTTTCCCAAAAGGTTCGTTTTCCCGCAGGGTTGCTTTCCCATAAGGTTGGTTTTCCCAC
>JAKZAP010000190.1:2500-58081 GCA_023053575.1 Branchinecta lynchi | reverse complement strand
GACTGACTGTCTGTCTGTCTTGACTGACAGTCTGTATGTCTGTCTGTCTGTCCGTCGGTCTGTCTGTCTGACTGTCTATCTGTCTGTCTTGATTGACTGACTGATTACTGTCTGTCTGCCTGTCTGTCTTGACTGACTATCTATCTGTCTGTCTGTCTGTCTTTCTTAAGTGACTGTCTCTCTGTATGTCTGTCTGTCTTGACTGACTGTCTATCTGTCTGTCTGTCTGTCTGTCTGTCTTTCTTAACTGACTGTCTCTCTGTATGTCTGTCTGTCTTGACTGACTGACTTTCTGTCTGTCTGTCTTGACTGACTGTCTGTCTGTCTGTCTGTCTGTCTGTCTGTCTGTCTGTCTGTCTGTCTGTCTGTCTGTCTGTCTGTCTGTCTGTCTGTCTGTCTTGACTGACTGACTGACTGACTGTCTGTCTGTCTGTCTGTTTGTCTTGACTGAATTTCTGTCTGTCTTACTTGACTGACTGTCTGTTTGTCTTGGATGACTGACTGTCTTTCTGTCTGTCTTGACTGACTGACTGTCTTCCTGTCTTAACTGACTGACTGTTTTCCTGTCTTGACTGACTGACTGTCTGTTTGTTTTGACTGACTGACTGTCTGTCTGTCTTTACTGACTGTGTCTTGACTGACTGTCTGTCTGTCTGTCTTGACTGACTGTCTGTCTGTGTGTCTGTCTTGACTGACTTACTGTCTGTCTGCCTGTCTGTCTTGACTGACTGTCTATCTGTCTGTCTGTCTGTCTTTCTTAACTGACTGTCTGTCTGTATGTCTGTCTTGACTGACTGACTGTCTGTCTGTCTGTCTTGACTGACTGACTTTCTGTCTGTCTGTCTTGACTGACTGTCTGTCTGTCTGTCTGTCTGTCTGTCTGTCTGTCTGTCTGTCTGTCTGTCTTGACTGACTGACTGACTGACTGTCTGTCTGTCTGTCTGTTTGTCTTGACTGAATGTCTGTCTGTCTTACATGACTGACTGTCTGTTTGTCTTGGATGACTGACTGTCTTTCTGTCTGTCTTGACTGACTGACTGTCTTCCTGTCTTAACTGACTGACTGTCTTCCTGTCTGTTTGTTTTGACTGACTGACTGTCTGTCTGTCTTTACTGACTGTGTCTTGACTGACTGTCTGTCTGTCTGTCTTGACTGACTGTCTGTCTGTGTGTCTGTCTTGACTGACTGTCTGTCTGTCTGACTGTCTTGACTGACTGTCTGTCTGTCTGTCTTGACTGACTGTCTGTTTGTTTTGACTGACTGACTGTCTCTCTGTCTGTCTGTCTGTCTGTCTTGACTGACTGACTCTCTGTCTGTCTGTGTGTCTTGACTGACTGACTGTCTGTCTGTCTGTCTGTATTGACTGACTGACTGTCTGTCTGTCTGTCTGTCTTGACTGACTGACTGTCTGTCTGTTTGTCTGTCTTGAATGACTGACTGTCTGTCTGTCTTTCTGTCTTGACTGACTGTCTGTCTTTCTGTCTGTCTGTCCGTCGGTCTGTCTGTCTGACTGTCTTAACTGACAGTATTAACTGATATTTTGATTTTGATGTAACTGACTGTCTGTCTGTCTTGACTGACTGTCTGTCGGTCTTGACTTGCTGTCTGTATGTCTGTCTGTCTTGACTGACTGTCTGTCTGTCTTTCTTGACTGACTGTCTGTCTGTCTGTCTTGACTGACTGTCTGTCTGTCTGTCTTGACTGACTGACTGTCTTCCTGTCTTGACTGACTGACTGTCTGTTTGTCTTGACTGACTGACTGTCTTCCTGTCTTGACTTACTGACTGTCTGTTTGTCTTGACTGACTGTCTGTCGGTCTTGACTGGCTGTCTGTATGCCTGTCTGTCTTGGCTGACTGTCTGTCTGTCTTTCTTGACTGACTGTCTGTCTGTCTGTCTTGACTGACTGACTGTCTTCCTGTCTTGACTGACTGTTTGTCTGTCTGTCTTGACTGACTGACTGTCTTCCTGTCTTGACTGACTGACTGTCTTTTTTTCTTGACTGACTGTCTTTCGGTCTTGACTGCCTGTCTGTATGTCTGTCTGTCTTGACTGACTGTCTGTCTGTCTTTCTTGACTGACTGTCTGTCTGTCTGTCTTGACTGACTGTTTGTCTGTCTGTCTTGACTGACTGACTGTCTTCCTGTCTTGACTGACTGACTGTCTGTTTGTCTTGACTGACTGTCTGTCGGTCTTACTGGCTGTCTGTATATCTGTCTGTCTTGACTGACTGTCTGTCTGTCTTTCTTGACTGACTGTCTGTCTGTCTGTCTTGACTGACTGACTGTCTTCCTGTCTTGACTGACTGTTTGTCTGTCTGTCTTGACTGACTGACTGTCTTCCTGTCTTGACTGACTGACTGTCTTCCTGTCTTGACTGACTGACTGTCTTCCTGTCTTGACTGACTGACTGTCTTCCTGTCTTGACTGACTGACTGTCTGTTTGTCTTGACTTACTGTCTGTCCGTCTTGACTGACTGTCTGTCTGTCTGTCTTGACTGACTGTTTGTCTGTCTGTCTTGACTGACTGACTGTCTTCCTGTCTTGACTTACTGACTGTCTATTTGTCTTGACTGGCTGTCTGTCGGTCTTGATTGGCTGTCTGTATGCCTGTCTGTCTTGACTGACTGTTTGTCTGTCTTTCTTGACTGACTGTCTTTCTCTCTGTCTTGACTGACTGACTGTCTTCCTGTCTTGACTGACTGTTTGTTTGTCTGTCTTGACTGACTGACTGTCTTCCTGTCTTGACTGACTGACGGTCTGTTTGTCTTTACTGACTGTCTGTCGGTCTTACTGGCTGTCTGTATATCTGTCTGTCTTGACTGTCTGTCTGTCTTTCTTGACTGACTGTCTGTCTATCTGTCTGTCTGTCTGTCTGTCTTGACTGACTGACTGTCTGTCTGTCTTGACTGACTGACTGTCAGTCTGTTTTGACTGACTGACTGTCTGTCTGTCTTGACTGACTGACGGTCTTCCTGTCTTGACTGACTGACTGTCTGTTTGTTTTGACCGACTGACTGTCTGTCTTGACTGAATGTCTGTCTGTCTGTCTGTCTTGATTGACTGACTGTCTGTCTGTCTTGACTGACTGTCTGTCTTTCTGTCTGTCTGTCCGTCGGTCTGTCTGTCTGACTGTCTTAACTGACAGTCTTAACTGATATTTTGATTTTGATGTAACTGACTGTCTGTCTGTCTTGACTGACTGTCTGTCGGTCTTGACTGACTGTCTGTCGGTCTTGACTTGCTGTCTGTATGTCTGTCTGTCTTGACTGACTGTCTGTCTTGACTGACTGTCTGTCTGTCTTTCTTGACTGACTGTCTGTCTGTCTGTCTTGACTGACTGTCTGTCTGTCTGTCTTGACTGACTGACTGTCTTTCTGTCTTGACTGACTGACTGTCTTCCTGTCTTGACTTACTGACTGTCTCTTTGTCTTGACTGACTGTCTGTCGGTCTCGACTGGCTGTCTGTATGCCTGTCTGTCTTGGCTGACTGTCTGTCTGTCTTTCTTGACTGACTGTCTGTCTGTCTGTCTTGACTGACTGACTGTCTTCCTGTCTTGACTGACTGTTTGTCTGTCTGTCTTGACTGACTGACTGTCTTCCTGTCTTGACTGACTGACTGTCTTTTTTCTTGACTGACTGTCTTTCGGTCTTGACTGGCTGTCTGTATGTCTGTCTGTCTTGACTGACTGTCTGTCTGTCTTTCTTGTCTGTCTGTCTGTCTTGACTGACTGTTTGTCTGTCTGTCTTGACTGACTGACTGTCTTCCTGTCTTGACTGACTGACTGTCTGTTTGTCTTGACTGACTGTCTGTCGGTCTTACTGGCTGTCTTTATATCTGTCTGTCTTGACTGACTGTCTGTCTGTCTTTCTTGACTGACTGTCTGTCTGTCTGTCTTGACTGACTGACTGTCTTCCTGTCTTGACTGACTGTTTGTCTGTCTGTCTTGACTGACTGACTGTCTTCCTGTCTTGACTGACTGACTGTCTTCCTGTCTTGACTGACTGACTGTCTTCCTGTCTTGACTGACTGACTGTCTGTTTGTCTTGACTTACTGTCTGTCCGTCTTGACTGACTGTCTGTCTGTCTGTCTTGACTGACTGTTTGTCTGTCTGTCTTGACTGACTGACTGTCTTCCTGTCTTGACTTACTGACTGTCTGTTTGTCTTGACTGACTGTCTGTCGGTCTTGATTGGCTGTCTGTATGCCTGTCTGTCTTGACTGACTGTTTGTCTGTCTTTCTTGACTGACTGTCTTTCTCTCTGTCTTGACTGACTGACTGTCTTCCTGTCTTGACTGACTGTTTGTTTGTCTGTCTTGACTGACTGACTGTCTTCCTGTCTTGACTGACTGACGGTCTGTTTGTCTTTACTGACTGTCTGTCGGTCTTACTGGCTGTCTGTATGTCTGTCTGTCTTGACTGTCTGTCTGTCTTTCTTGACTGACTGTCTGTCTATCTGTCTGTCTGTCTGTCTGTCTTGACTGACTGACTGTCTGTCTGTCTTGACTGACTGACTGTCAGTCTGTTTTGACTGACTGACTGTCTGTCTGTCTTGACTGACTGACTGTCTTCCTGTCTTGACTGACTGACTGTCTGTTTGTTTTGACTGACTGACTGTCTGTCTTGACTGACTGTCTGTCTGTCTGTCTGTCTTGATTGACTGACTGTCTGTCTGTCTTGACTGACTGTCTGTCTGTCTGTCTTGACTGACTGACTGTCTGTCTGTCTTGACTGACTGACTGTCTGTCTGTCTTGAATGACTGACTGTCTGTCTGTCTTGACTGACTGACTGTCTTTCTGTCTTGACTGACTGACTGTCTGTTTGTCTTGACTAACTGACTGTCTGTCTGTCTTGACTGACTGACTGTCTGTCTACCTGTCTGTCTTGACTGACTTTCTGTCTGTCTGTCTGTCTTGACTGTCTGTCTGTCTGTCTGTCTGTCTGTCTGTTTATCTGTCTGACTGACTGACTGTGTGTCGGTCTTGACTGACTGACTGACTGTCTGTCTGTCTTGACTGACTGACTGTCTGTCTGTCTGTCTGTCTGTTTTTCTGTCAGTCTGTCTTGACTGACTGTCTGTCTGTCTGTCTTGACTGACTGTCTGTCTGTCTGACTGTCTTGACTGACTGTCTGTCTGTCTGTCTGTCTGTCTGTCTTGACTGACTGTCTATCTGCCTGTCTTGACTGACAGTCTGTCTGTCTTGACTGACTGACTGTCTGTCTGTCTGTCTTGACTGACTGTCTGTCTGTCTGTCTTGACTGACTGTCTGTCTGTCTGTCTTGACTGACTGTCTGTCTGTCTTGACTGACTGTCTGTCTGTCTTGACTGACTGTCTTGTCTGACTGTCTTGACTGACCGACTGTCTGTCTGTCTTGACTGACTGACCTTCTGTCTGTCTGTCTTGACTGACTGACTGTCTGTCTGTCTTGACTGACTGTCTGTATGTCTGTCTATCTTGATTGACTGACTGTCTTGACTGACTGTCTATCTGTCTGTCTTGACTGACTGACTGTCTGTATGTCTGTCTGTCTTGTCTGTCTGTCTTGTCTGTCTGTCTGTCTGTCTTGCCTGGCTGACTGTCTGTCTGTTTGTCTGTCTGTCTTGACTGTCTGTCTGTCTGTCTTGACTGACTGACTGTCTGTCTCTTTGACTGACTGACTGTCTGTCTTTCTTGACTGACTGACTGTCTGTCTGTCTTGACTGACTGACTGTCTTTTTGTCTTTCTTGACTGACTGTCTGTTTGTCTTGACTGACTGACTGTCTGTCTGTCTTGACTGACTGACTGTCTGTCTGTCTTGACTGACTGACTGTCTGTCTGTCTTGACTGACTGTCTGTATGTCTGTCTGTCTCTCCGTCGGTCTGTCTGTCTGACTGTCTTGACTGACTGTCTATCTGTCTGTCTTGATTGACTGACTGACTTACTGTCTGTCTGCCTGTCTGTCTTGACTGACTGTCTGTATGTCTTGACTGACTGTCTGTCTGTGTGTCTGTCTTGACTGACTGTCTGTCTGTCTGACTGTCTTGACTGTCTGTCGGTCTTACTGGCTGTCTGTATATCTGTCTGTCTTGACTGTCTGCCTGTCTGTCTTGACTGTCTGCCTGTCTGTCTTGACTGTCTGTCTGTCTGTCTTGACTGACTGTCTGTCTGTGTGTCTGTCTTGACTGACTGTCTGTCTGTCTGACTGTCTTGACTGACTGTCTGTCTGTCTGTCTTGACTGACTGTCTGTTTGTTTTGACTGACTGACTGTCTCTCTGTCTGTCTGTCTTGACTGACTGACTCTCTGTCTGTCTGTGTGTCTTGACTGACTGACTGTCTGTCTGTCTGTCTGTATTGACTGACTGACTGTCTGTCTGTCTGTCTGTCTTGACTGACTGACTGTCTGTCTGTTTGTCTGTCTTGAATGACTGACTGTCTGTCTGTCTTTCTGTCTTGACTGACTGTCTGTCTTTCTGTCTGTCTGTCCGTCGGTCTGTCTGTCTGACTGTCTTAACTGACAGTATTAACTGATATTTTGATTTTGATGTAACTGACTGTCTGTCTGTCTTGACTGACTGTCTGTCGGTCTTGACTTGCTGTCTGTATGTCTGTCTGTCTTGACTGACTGTCTGTCTGTCTTTCTTGACTGACTGTCTGTCTGTCTGTCTTGACTGACTGTCTGTCTGTCTGTCTTGACTGACTGACTGTCTTCCTGTCTTGACTGACTGTCTGTTTGTCTTGACTGACTGACTGTCTTCCTGTCTTGACTTACTGACTGTCTGTTTGTCTTGACTGACTGTCTGTCTGTCTTGACTGGCTGTCTGTATGCCTGTCTGTCTTGGCTGACTGTCTGTCTGTCTTTCTTGACTGACTGTCTGTCTGTCTGTCTTGACTGACTGACTGTCTTCCTGTCTTGACTGACTGTTTGTCTGTCTGTCTTGACTGACTGACTGTCTTCCTGTCTTGACTGACTGACTGTCTTTTTTTCTTGACTGACTGTCTTTCGGTCTTGACTGCCTGTCTGTATGTCTGTCTGTCTTGACTGACTGTCTGTCTGTCTTTCTTGACTGACTGTCTGTCTGTCTGTCTTGACTGACTGTTTGTCTGTCTGTCTTGACTGACTGACTGTCTTCCTGTCTTGACTGACTGACTGTCTGTTTGTCTTGACTGACTGTCTGTCGGTCTTACTGGCTGTCTGTATATCTGTCTGTCTTGACTGACTGTCTGTCTGTCTTTCTTGACTGACTGTCTGTCTGTCTGTCTTGACTGACTGACTGTCTTCCTGTCTTGACTGACTGTTTGTCTGTCTGTCTTGACTGACTGACTGTCTTCCTGTCTTGACTGACTGACTGTCTTCCTGTCTTGACTGACTGACTGTCTTCCTGTCTTGACTGACTGACTGTCTTCCTGTCTTGACTGACTGACTGTCTGTTTGTCTTGACTTACTGTCTGTCCGTCTTGACTGACTGTCTGTCTGTCTGTCTTGACTGACTGTTTGTCTGTCTGTCTTGACTGACTGACTGTCTTCCTGTCTTGACTTACTGACTGTCTATTTGTCTTGACTGGCTGTCTGTCGGTCTTGATTGGCTGTCTGTATGCCTGTCTGTCTTGACTGACTGTTTGTCTGTCTTTCTTGACTGACTGTCTTTCTCTCTGTCTTGACTGACTGACTGTCTTCCTGTCTTGACTGACTGTTTGTTTGTCTGTCTTGACTGACTGACTGTCTTCCTGTCTTGACTGACTGACGGTCTGTTTGTCTTTACTGACTGTCTGTCGGTCTTACTGGCTGTCTGTATATCTGTCTGTCTTGACTGTCTGTCTGTCTTTCTTGACTGACTGTCTGTCTATCTGTCTGTCTGTCTGTCTGTCTTGACTGACTGACTGTCTGTCTGTCTTGACTGACTGACTGTCAGTCTGTTTTGACTGACTGACTGTCTGTCTGTCTTGACTGACTGACGGTCTTCCTGTCTTGACTGACTGACTGTCTGTTTGTTTTGACCGACTGACTGTCTGTCTTGACTGACTGTCTGTCTGTCTGTCTGTCTTGATTGACTGAATGTCTGTCTGTCTTGACTGACTGTCTGTCTTTCTGTCTGTCTGTCCGTCGGTCTGTCTGTCTGACTGTCTTAACTGACAGTCTTAACTGATATTTTGATTTTGATGTAACTGACTGTCTGTCTGTCTTGACTGACTGTCTGTCGGTCTTGACTGACTGTCTGTCGGTCTTGACTTGCTGTCTGTATGTCTGTCTGTCTTGACTGACTGTCTGTCTGTCTTTCTTGACTGACTGTCTGTCTGTCTGTCTTGACTGACTGTCTGTCTGTCTGTCTTGACTGACTGACTGTCTTTCTGTCTTGACTGACTGACTGTCTTCCTGTCTTGACTTACTGACTGTCTGTTTGTCTTGACTGACTGTCTGTCGGTCTCGACTGGCTGTCTGTATGCCTGTCTGTCTTGGCTGACTGTCTGTCTGTCTTTCTTGACTGACTGTCTGTCTGTCTGTCTTGACTGACTGACTGTCTTCCTGTCTTGACTGACTGTTTGTCTGTCTGTCTTGACTGACTGACTGTCTTCCTGTCTTGACTGACTGACTGTCTTTTTTCTTGACTGACTGTCTTTCGGTCTTGACTGGCTGTCTGTATGTCTGTCTGTCTTGACTGACTGTCTGTCTGTCTTTCTTGTCTGTCTGTCTGTCTTGACTGACTGTTTGTCTGTCTGTCTTGACTGACTGACTGTCTTCCTGTCTTGACTGACTGACTGTCTTCCTGTCTTGACTGACTGACTGTCTGTTTGTCTTGACTGACTGTCTGTCGGTCTTACTGGCTGTCTTTATATCTGTCTGTCTTGACTGACTGTCTGTCTGTCTTTCTTGACTGACTGTCTGTCTGTCTGTCTTGACTGACTGACTGTCTTCCTGTCTTGACTGACTGTTTGTCTGTCTGTATTGACTGACTGACTGTCTTCCTGTCTTGACTGACTGACTGTCTTCCTGTCTTGACTGACTGACTGTCTTCCTGTCTTGACTGACTGACTGTCTGTTTGTCTTGACTTACTGTCTGTCCGTCTTGACTGACTGTCTGTCTGTCTGTCTTGACTGACTGTTTGTCTGTCTGTCTTGACTGACTGACTGTCTTCCTGTCTTGACTTACTGACTGTCTGTTTGTCTTGACTGACTGTCTGTCGGTCTTGATTGGCTGTCTGTATGCCTGTCTGTCTTGACTGACTGTTTGTCTGTCTTTCTTGACTGACTGTCTTTCTCTCTGTCTTGACTGACTGACTGTCTTCCTGTCTTGACTGACTGTTTGTTTGTCTGTCTTGACTGACTGACTGTCTTCCTGTCTTGACTGACTGACGGTCTGTTTGTCTTTACTGACTGTCTGTCGGTCTTACTGGCTGTCTGTATGTCTGTCTGTCTTGACTGTCTGTCTGTCTTTCTTGACTGACTGTCTGTCTATCTGTCTGTCTGTCTGTCTGTCTTGACTGACTGACTGTCTGTCTGTCTTGACTGACTGACTGTCAGTCTGTTTTGACTGACTGACTGTCTGTCTGTCTTGACTGACTGACTGTCTTCCTGTCTTGACTGACTGACTGTCTGTTTGTTTTGACTGACTGACTGTCTGTCTTGACTGACTGTCTGTCTGTCTGTCTGTCTTGATTGACTGACTGTCTGTCTGTCTTGACTGACTGTCTGTCTGTCTGTCTTGACTGACTGACTGTCTGTCTGTCTTGACTGACTGACTGTCTGTCTGTCTTGAATGACTGACTGTCTGTCTGTCTTGACTGACTGACTGTCTTTCTGTCTTGACTGACTGACTGTCTGTTTGTCTTGACTAACTGACTGTCTGTCTGTCTTGACTGACTGACTGTCTGTCTACCTGTCTGTCTTGACTGACTTTCTGTCTGTCTGTCTGTCTGGACTGTCTGTCTGTCTGTCTGTCTGTCTTGACTGACTGTCTGTCTGTATGTCTGTCTGTCTTGACTGACTGTCTGTCTGTCTATCTGTCTGTCTTGACTGACTGACTGTCTGTCTGTCTTGACTGACATACTCTCTGTCTGTCTTGACAGACTGACTATCTGTCTGTCTGTCTGTCTGTCTTTCTTGACTGTCTGTCTGTCTATCTGTCTATCTGTCTGTCTGTCTGTTTATCTGTCTGACTGACTGACTGTGTGTCGGTCTTGACTGACTGACTGACTGTCTGTCTGTCTTGACTGACTGACTGTCTGTCTGTCTGTCTGTCTGTTTTTCTGTCAGTCTGTCTTGACTGACTGTCTGTCTGTCTGTCTTGACTGACTGTCTGTCTGTCTGACTGTCTTGACTGACTGTCTGTCTGTCTGTCTGTCTGTCTGTCTGTCTTGACTGACTGTCTATCTGCCTGTCTTGACTGACAGTCTGTCTGTCTTGACTGACTGACTGTCTGTCTGTCTGTCTTGACTGACTGTCTGTCTGTCTGTCTTGACTGACTGTCTGTCTGTCTGTCTTGACTGACTGTCTGTCTGTCTTGACTGACTGTCTGTCTGTCTTGACTGACTGTCTTGTCTGACTGTCTTGACTGACCGACTGTCTGTCTGTCTTGACTGACTGACCTTCTGTCTGTCTGTCTTGACTGACTGACTGTCTGTCTGTCTTGACTGACTGTCTGTATGTCTGTCTATCTTGATTGACTGACTGTCTTGACTGACTGTCTATCTGTCTGTCTTGACTGACTGACTGTCTGTATGTCTGTCTGTCTTGTCTGTCTGTCTTGTCTGTCTGTCTGTCTGTCTTGCCTGGCTGACTGTCTGTCTGTTTGTCTGTCTGTCTTGACTGTCTGTCTGTCTGTCTTGACTGACTGACTGTCTGTCTCTTTGACTGACTGACTGTCTGTCTTTCTTGACTGACTGACTGTCTGTCTGTCTTGACTGACTGACTGTCTTTTTGTCTTTCTTGACTGACTGTCTGTTTGTCTTGACTGACTGACTGTCTGTCTGTCTTGACTGACTGACTGTCTGTCTGTCTTGACTGACTGACTGTCTGTCTGTCTTGACTGACTGTCTGTATGTCTGTCTGTCTCTCCGTCGGTCTGTCTGTCTGACTGTCTTGACTGACTGTCTATCTGTCTGTCTTGATTGACTGACTGACTTACTGTCTGTCTGCCTGTCTGTCTTGACTGACTGTCTGTATGTCTCTCTGTCTGTCCGTCGGTCTGTCTGTCTGACTGTCTTGACTGACTGTCTATCTGTCTGTCTTGATTGACTGACTGACTTACTGTCTGTCTGCCTGTCTGTCTTGACTGACTGTCTATCTGTCTGTCTGTCTGTCTTTCTTAACTGACTGTCTGTCTGTATGTCTGTCTGTCTTGACTGACTGACAGTCTATCTGTCTGTCTGTCTGTCTGTCTGTCTTTCTTAACTGACTGTCTCTCTGTATGTCTGTCTGTCTTGACTGACTGACTTTCTGTCTGTCTGTCTTGACTGACTGACTGTCTGTTTGTTTTGACTGACTGACTGTCTGTCTGTCTTTACTGACTGTGTCTTGACTGACTGTCTGTCTGTCTGTCTTGACTGACTGTCTGTCTGTGTGTCTGTCTTGACTGACTGTCTGTCTGTCCGACTGTCTTGACTGACTGTCTGTCTGTCTGTCTTGACTGACTGTCTGTTTGTTTTAACTGACTGACGGTCTCTCTGTCTGTTTGTCTTGACTGACTGACTCTCTGTCTGTCTGTGTGTCTTGACTGACTGACTGTCTGTCTGTCTGTCTGTATTGACTGACTGACTGTCTGTCTGTCTGTCTGTATTGACTGACTGACGGTCTGTCTGTCTTGACTGACTGACTGTCTGTCTGTTTGTCTGTCTTGACTGACTGACTGTCTGTCTGTCTGTCTGTCTTGACTGACTGTCTGTCTGTCTGTCTCTCTGTCTGTCCGTCAGTCTGTCTGTCTGACTGTCTTGACTGACAGTCTTAACTGATATTTTGATTTTGATGTAACTGACTGTCTGTCTGTCTTGACTGACTGTCTGTCGGTCTTGACTTGCTGTCTGTATGTCTGTCTGTCTTGACTGACTGTCTGTCTGTCTTTCTTGACTGACTGTCTGTCTGTCTTTCTTGACTGACTGTCTGTCTGTCGGTCTTGACTGACTGTTTGTCTGTCTGTCTTGACTGACTGACTGTCTTCCTGTCTTGACTGACTGACTGTCTGTTTGTCTTGACTGACTGTCTGTTGGTCTTGACTGGTTGTCTGTCTGTCTGTCTGTCTGTCTGTCTGTCTGTCTGTCTGTCTGTCTGTCTGTCTGTCTGACTGTCTTGACTGACAGTCTTAACTGATATTTTTATTTTGATGTAACTGACTGTCTGTCTGTCTTGACTGACTGTCTGTCGGTCTTGACTTGCTGTCTATATGTCTGTCTGTCTTGACTGACAGTCTGTCTGTCTTTCTTGACTGACTGTCTGTCTGTCTGTCTTGACTGACTGTTTGTCTGTCTGTCTTGACTGACTGACTGTCTTCCTGTCTTGACTGAATGACTGTCTTCCTGTCTTGACTGACTGACTGTCTGTTTGTCTTGACTGACTGTCTGTCGGTCTTGACTGGCTGTCGGTATGTCTGTCTGTCTTGACTGACTGTCTGTCTGTCTGTCTTTCTGGACTGACTGTCTGTCTGTCTGTCTTGACTGATTGACTGTCTTCCTGCCTTGACTGACTGTTTGTCTGTCTGTCTTGACTGACTGACTGTCTTCCTGTCTTGACTGACTGACTGTCTGTTTGTCTTGACTGACTGTCTGTCGGTCTTGACTGGCCGTAGCCATAATTTAACTTATTTTTATATTACGTAAACAAAAAAAAAAATTTTCTTTTGTACTTTTTGTGGCTACTCCTCTTTCCCTCAGTGACGTTAATTTAGTCTATTTTTACCCATTTTTAACTTTTTACGTCACTTAACTTTTGAAAATAAGCCCGTATTGTATTTACTATTCTTCCCCCCTAAGACATCTTATTTTTATTTTTGTCTGTCCTACAAACCTTAACCATAAATTAAATTTTACCCCCAACCAAACTATTGTAAATTACGAAAAATAAAAAAATAAAACAATAAAGATTTTACCATACCACACATATAAGGGGAAAAAACGACATAAAGGGACAAATATATCTTTCCAACTATAAACAACTATAAAACATTTCCAACTCCACACAATATTTAAATTATACTATAAAACGCAAAATGCATTTTTGGAAACAAACTTGACTAGTTTTCTTTATCAGAACCATATTTATTTATAAATCTTTTTTTAAACTAATTTTTCAAAGACATAAAAACTAATTTACTGGAAAATTACAAACAAACAAAAAACACGAAATACCCACGACTGCAAGGGGCTCTTCCCGTCCGTAAAACTAAATAACAATATCACTTTAAAATAATCAACCATTAAATACACAATTTACAATTCATGACGTAATTTACATATAATTGGGTACACACAATATATATATCAAAACAAAAACATAACAACTCAACACAATCACTGGGCCTTGCGGTGTTGGGCATTTCGTAAAAATTAAGTTTTTTATAAACCATAAACTTTCCAGTAATTCCTCTCAAAACTATAAACACACAAATAATTGCTTACTTCTTTACCACCAATCTACGTCGTTTGTCTCTAAACTATACATATTTCCATTCAAAACAAAACAAAAAAGAAACTAAATAATTTCAAACTTCATCTCTTACCATCACATTTCCGTTTTCATTTCCATTTTTCCATATTACATTATACTAAAAAATATGTTTCTACTCTTCTTTTGTCACTCTTAATTTTTTTAAACTCTCCCATTCTGTCCTAACCATCATCATAATTTTTTCTAGACTATCCTCTTTACCTCTTCCTTTCCAACTGTAATAACAAAATGTTCCTATTAAAAAAGCTGTCGTCCTGTTCTCAGGTGTTATCTTACCTTTAACAATATCCTTGTAGAAAATCTGTTTATCAATCTTCCATTCTTGGCTATATCTGTTTATCTTTCTTGAAAGAGTTTCTAATTCTCCCACTGTTTTCTCCTTCGCCTTGCACTCTATCACGAAATGTCTTATTGTTTCAATTTCACCGCAAAATGTGCACCTCCCGTGTGTTGATGTGGAATCGACTAAAAACGGGAACGGAATGGAACGACACGGTGCAGGAGGAACGCGTACTAAAAACGGGAACGCGTACTAAAAACGGGAACAACGTACTCAAATCGGGAACATTGCACCAGGAGGATCATTACTAAAAGGGGGAACGCTGCACCGTCCTTTTTAATAAAAACGGGAATGCAGGACCCATGTTCTTTGGCACTTGTTTTCGCTTTCATGACCATCAAGTACTAAAAACGGGAATGCAGGGCCCCTGTTCTTTGGCACTTGTTTTCGCTTTCATGACAACCAAGTACTAAAAACGGGAATGCAGGACCCCTGTTCTTTGGCACTTGTTTTCGCTGTCATGACAACCAAGTACTAAAAACGGGAATGCAGGACCCCTGTTCTTTGGCACTTCTTTTCGCTTTCATGACAACCAAGTAACCCTGTTTTTAATACCTTTCTCAGTGATGCAGGACGAACATGATTGAGAATCCTATTTCCTACTTCCTATTCTACTCTCCCTGGTGCAGGAGGAACACGATTGAGAACCCTATTTCCTACTTCCTATTCTACTCTCCGTGTTTCAGGAGGAACACAACTGGGAGCCCTGTTTCCTACTTCCTATTCTACTCTCCGTGTTTCAGGAGGAACACTACTGGTAGCCCTGTTTCCTACTTCCTATTCTACTCTCCCTGCTGCAGGAGATGCCGAAGTCCGAATACTCGTGACGTAAATGATTTACTTGCTTACTGTTTTATCTGAAAGCTAATAATAATTAACTTCTTACTTCGCCTTTTTTCGACACAGACGCGGCCAGTAGCGAGCTTGGTGAAGTCGGCTTTGCGGTAGATGTGACTTTCACGTTACCATCCAAAGAGGATTATATGAAGTCATATCAACCTTCAGAGAGAGGATGGTATGAAGTCATTCAACCTCCAGGGAGGATGATGCTTAACACTAGTTTTTGTGAATCTTTTTCGTCCAGCACACAACACACATACCAGTGCAGAAGACATGCAGATCCAGTTATAGTGGCATCAGATACCTTGGTCAGTGCAAAATGACAAAATGCAGATCTAGTTACGACGGTATCGGTTACCTTGGTAAGTGCAAAAAGGACATAATCCAGATCCAGTTAGTGGAACCAGATACTATGGTAACTTTAAAAATCTTTGTACTCAAGCATACATGATCATAAGAAGTCATATCAACCTTCAGAGAGGATGATATGAATTCATTCAACCTCAAGAAATGAAGATGCGTAACACCAATTTTTGTAAATCCTTTTCGTCCAGCTTACAACACAGGTAGCAGCGCAGAAGACATGCAAATCCAGTTACAGTGGTATCAGACAACTTCGTCAGTGCAAAATGACAAAAGTTTGTATGGCACTTGCCTTCCGGCTAAGTGCCATATACCGACCACTTTTCCGTCGGTCTGTCGGTTACTCCGGTGTTTGCGAGTTAGGGTACTTCCAGATATGCTAGGACGATGAAACTTGGCAGGCATATTAGGGACCCGACCAAACTAACTTGGAAATAGTCACTTGCCCGATCTGACCATCGTGGGGGGAGGGGGAGGTTGCAGAATCCAGAAAATAGGCGCATGCATAACTTTCGAATGGGTGATCGGATCTTAATGAAACCTGATACCTGGGAAGACCTCGTGTCTCAGATGTCGCATCTTAAGTCCGGACAGGATCCGATAAATCTGAGGGGGAGCCGGAAATCGTGTGAGACTCAGCAATCGGGATGAAATTTGGTGGGAAGCACTAGCACAAGCTCTAGATAAATAACTGACAGGCCTGGACCGGATTAGGACACTGTGGGGGGAGTTGGATTCCGGCGACCCGTAGTTGATGTACTTCCAGGTGGGCTAGGACGATAAAACTTGGAAACAGTCACTTGCCCGATCCTATCGTCGTGGGGGGGGGGAGACAGCGGAATCCGGAAATTAGTGGCATGCATAACTTTCGATCGGGTTATCGGATCTTAATGAAACTTGACATCTTGAAAGAACTCATAATTCAAATGTCCCGTTTCAATCGGACCGGATCCGATGAACTGGGGTGGGTGGAGGGAAGAACCGGAAAACTTGTGATACGCAGAGGGTGGAGCGATCAGGATGAAACTTGATGGGAAATACAGGCACAAGTCCTAGGTGCATCAGTGACAGAATCGGACCGGATTCGGGTACCAAGGGGTGGGATGTAGGGGGGTGTCCGGAATTCCGGTGATCGTGCACTAAGGTACTCCCAGAAGTGATATAACGATAAAACTTTGCTCGAGCATTAGAAACTTGACATCATTGGATTAGACATCGTCACCTTCTCCGATCCGACCATTCCTTAAAGGACTCATCTTAACCGCAAAATACAAAAAGTACTTTTAAGCAAAATTTACTTCCTCAAGATTGCCATGAGTACATGAACTATTTTGCCTCAAGGGTTTTGCTTTGAAATTAATTTTTAGCACCGTTAAAGTTTGCATCTTAACCGAAAAGTGAAAAAAAAGAACTTTTGACCATCACTCCATCCTCTGACCCAGCCTTGCTGGTTTTTTGTTTTCCTTCTTGTTTTCTTTTGCTTTCTGTCTCCTATTTTTATATTTAAAGTGAAACCATAGGTTGAATTTTCAACACCCTTCAATTTTTCTTGTTGGAGTTTTTCTTACTGCATATGCTTGCAAGTGCCATATGAGCTTACAGCTCTTGTTTCATGTTTTGTCACCAATTTTTGTAATCTTTTTCGTGCAAATTCTTTGTCGTCAAGCCTACACGATTATATGTAGTCATGTCTACCTTCAAAGAGAGGACGATATGAAGTCATTCAACCTCCAGAGGAATTGAACACCCGCTCTTTACTGACCACTCAGGAAGGAGAACGGAGAAGCGAGAATCGACGGTCGGAGCAACTTCTCGATTCTGCAGAATCGCGAAGATTTCCATGTTTTCTGCTCTGACAAAAACGCGCAAAAAGTAGAATTCGCTTCATTTTAATAGTCATAAAACGTGAAATAAGAAGACTGATTAAAAAAAAAAAATATTGATAATTCCTTCTCCGTACATCGCATCACCACCGAACACAGTGTCACCCGGTAGATATTTTTCATTTAGATATTTGTTGGTTTACCTCAGAATACTTGCGGCTCCTCTTTTTACTTCCTTATTATTTGTGACAAAATATCCACAAGCAAACAATTAAAAGATTTTTTTTTTAGTAGTACTTTTAGCAGCTACAGTCAATTCCATATTCCCCGTAGTTCTTTCCCAACTCGCATTTCTCTCCTCGTCTTCGTTGTCCTCTTTTTCTTCGACGACGAGTAGATTGACCTGCACATTAAGAGAAGTCAGTACTTTCTACTTCAAATAACTACATTATTCCTATATTATTATTATTTAGATCAGTTTCGATGGTTTACAGTCTCCTTGTAGTTTATACAGCCAGAGGTTCTCTTTGTTACACAATCAAACAATTACGGATGTTATTCTACTATTCTTCCATTAACCTATGGTAAGTAGCCTATTATTCGTCCTTTTTGCCGATAAAATGATCTTAAACTAAGGTAAGTAACCTACAGCTGAAAATATCCATGTCTGATTCAGTAGTTGCTTTTACGAATGCAATAACAACTTTTGAAAATCAATAAGAGTCCCAAGCTTTCTCTCACAATCTAAGATATTTTTTTGTTTTACCCATTTTTATTATCAATGCATATTGGAGTTTCAGGACGTAGCACTTATTACATTAACTTTTCCTGTTCTATTGCTTCCAACAGCTATAGCATTAGGAATCCTCTTCCGGTAGATTACACCAGTCCGCCATGAGAAAACAGTACCGTAATATGCATGTCCTGAAATCTACATTATACATTTATTATTTGAACAGACATTCAAACAAGTATTCAATCACATCATTCAAACAAGCAACAGACGTCACAGTCACAACATCCGTAACAGTCAATCTTTTACTACAGCCTACCATTCGTCAATATTTTTTCTAGACCTATATTCCCTGTTTATTACGCGTTAGAAAACTTGGAACTCATTCTAACCTTCGGTACATTAATTTGTTGGTTAGCCAGAGTTCACTACACTGTAAAAAAAAATCTTACATATTTGCTACTGGGATTACTCTTGTCTTTATTGAGATAACATTATCCCTAATTCAGATTAATTTTATCACGATAGAGATAAGATTAATCCCAGTAGCAAATACTGCATCCTTATTCGGAGAAACTTTTTACAGTGTACTCACCAAGAACTATTGCTCATCAATGGACATTCTCTTTCATCTCAAATTTCGTATTGTACTCCTTGAGCCCCAGCTGATTGGGAATCATGTATTCAAGCAATGCATAAACCAAGAACAAATAATCAGATAGAACCTCCGTCTCTCGTGTCTCTGTAACATGACCATGCGGAGTCGAGTATTTCCCCTACTTTTTTCTGGTGCGAGCGGAGGTTACTAGTCTCGCGGCCCATCACCTTTTCTTACCCCTACAAATACCTATATCGCTGTGTGTCCGTGTAGAAGAAAAGTAGAAGTCAAAGCTGAATGGTTCTCTTGACGCGCTCCAGAGCGGGTCAGCACGCGGAGTACGCCTCCTGCATTTTCTTACTCTGCGATGAGCAAAGGCGAAGCTAGAGTAGACGGGTTCAGTAAATACCTTTTTGTCAGCTCATTTTTATCGGGTAATTCATAGTCGTTGGATGGTGCCAAGAGGTCCTATCTGATTATTTGTTCTTGATTAAAACGGATGCGTCAGCTAGGACGCTCTGGCAGCGGTATTTCGGCCCCTCCCTGGCAAGGTCTCTTGTTATAATAATGCGACAAATCAACGGATTAAAGTATAAAAATTATCTGTTTCTACGATGTATAGAACAGCTACAATAAACAACAGGAACCAAGAGTCTCTTGGTTTTTCGAAATATTGTAGCTCTACCTAAATTCGATAGATCTAACGGATACAAGTCTAACAATTATCTGTTTCTACGATCTATAGAACAGCTACAATAAACAACTGGAACCAAGAGTCTCTTGGTTTTTCGAAATAATTATTGTAGCTCTACCGAAATTCGATAGATCCAACGGATACAAGTCTAACAATTCTCTGTTTCTACGATCTATAGAACAGCTATAATAAACGACAGGAACCAAGAGTATCTTGGTTTTTCGAGTAATTGTAGCTCTACCTAAATTCGATAGATCGCCATGTGAAACCCCACAGAAACCAGACTTCACCAGGTTGTATCAGTCCTCTGCTGTTTTCTCATCATTTCTCGGACGCTGCTCGATTTTAATAGTACTGCCATGGAGCAATTTGGTACTATTTTACTCTTTTGGAAATCAAAATCTTTTATAGACTTTAAATCTTCTGAGGTATTTGTATGGATAAGCATAACACGTTTTTGCTAAATAGCGATGTTCATTGCTAAATCTGTCTACTTACCTTTACTGAAATTCATCATTTCTGATTTCAGACACCATGACGGTTGCTTACAGTCGTTGTTTGTCCTTATGATGTATCCTGAAAGAAAATATTCATTATAGGCCTAGTATAACTTTTCCCTGGGTACGTCACGCGTAACTCAGTTATACTATGACTTTGCTTCAATCTTCTTAGACGTTACAATGATATAGTTTATTATATCCGGCACCGCCGATCCGCATCCAGATAACAAACCGGGTTGATAATAAATCGATTGCCACTAAAAAAAAGACTTAACTTAAGAAGATCAAAACGTCTCCTGGTAGATAACAAATCCCTTTCCACCCACACGACTTTAATTAAGAACCTCGGTTTCGTCGATCCGCCTCCTGTTCGAGAATAAATCAATTGCCACTAACCTGAACTGAAATTAAGAATATCAGCGCCCCGAATTCGCTAAGAGTATATACAAATCGTTGGCCACTAACATGATGGAAATTAAGAACCACGGCGTTGCCCACAAGGATCCAGTTCGATAATAAATCCATTGCCACTACCATTCATTTAAATTAAGAATATTGGCGTCGCCCATCCACAGCCAGTATAGGACGAACCGTTATTCACTAACATAACTTAAATAAAGAACCCCAGACTCGCAGAACTTTCTGTTAGATAATAGATTATATAATAGATTGATTGCCACTAAAGAAAGTAACTTAAAGATTATCATCGCCACAAAACCGCATCCAGGTAAATCGCTGGCTACCAACGCGGCATAAATTAAGAAGACAGGCATCACAAAATCATTTCCAGTTCAATAGTAAATCGATTGACACTCTGGATTTAAATTGAGAATATCAGCACCGCAAGTGCGCAACCACTACCGAACCAATCGCCGGCCACTAACATGACGAAAATTAAGAACTCCGGCTTCGGCCAAACGCATCCAGTTCGATAATTAATTGATTGCCACTAACATGGTTTTAAAACTAAGAACTTCATCGTCGCCAATGCGCACCCAGTATTTTTCAAATCGCTAGCCACTAACACGGCTTAAATTAAAGTTCCAATGGGCAGATCAAACAATCATGATGTCACATTACCACCCCCTACATTACAATGGTAAATCAGAAATCAGCAGATTCCTAGACAACTTATTTTCGCTAATATATCGTTACGGTGTTTTTTGATGACTGCCATGCTCGAATTTACTAGCTTCGACAAATATAAGCAGATTTTATTTTTCTTATCCGTTTGTTGTTATTATATACTCTGGATTATTTGTACTGTGGACAAATAATCATATTAACGATGTAAAGTGAGAATTCCTTGTAAGCTCTGGAATCAGCTGCAAGTAAGTCGGTTATCTTTGTACATTTTAGGCAATTTTGTAAACTTTACGTACAAAAAACAAAACTTCTCTTCGGTACTACAATCAACAGAAGTTTCTTCAAATAACACTATAGCAGTCTGCCAGCCACAGAGACGGTGTATTTTAGCTGCCATGGCACTCTCATCACTCAGCTCTGCAACCAGTATATATCGATCGCCACTAACACGGCTTCAATTAAGAACAAATACTGACCATTAAAATTACGACTTACATAATACAAAAAATATCATACTGCTGATTTTGCTTCAAATGTTTAGAGTATGTTTCCACGCCACCTATGAGGTAGTACTTTTGCGCTCTTGGTTTCATGAGCTATCCCAGAGCTGCTTCCAGGAATTTGTATGGTAATTAGTTCAATTCTGCCAGAAAAAGGCAGAATAAACAAAGACTGGCACGCAGTTCCTGTGCAGTTCTTACTTTAGTTCGGGATGGCTACAGGCGTTTGAAGTTTTCCTCTCGAGTGAAAACTGAAGTGATAAGCTGAATGTGTGAATTCGAATCAACAAATTTTTATAAAAACAACACAACTGATCCATTGCAGTCGGGTTTAAAACAGTTTTGCTGTTTGAGAATGTGTGCTGTTACCGAGAAGTGGCAGCACTCCTTCTTTGTCGGTACATTGATTCGTCAGTATCAAGTAGTCGACATGATGCCTTAAGAGCTTAAAGTAACCACCAGGCTAGCTTCCCTCAAGTCTCAAGACAAGCTCTAGGAGACAAGATCCCATAACGCTGATTGGGCTCCCATAACGCTGATTGGGCTGTGGGACAGAAAACGAAAATATACACTATGTACCCAGTATCTACAATTTATCTACCTCAATGTCAATGAGACTTCAGTATCCTTCGCCACCATCTTTGCTTTTGGCTTTTTTAGTAGCTGACGGACGATCAGAACCGATAACTGAGCAAATCATTTAGGGACAGATGCCAGCAGAGCCGGAAATTCCACTCTAACCGTTTTCTTCCCGATAACGTTTTGTAAGAAACAAATCCTTGGAGTTACTGCAGAGATGTATGTAGAAACTTATGGGCTTGTGGCAGAAAATTTGAATCTGCTGAATGCGCCCCAGCATGATCTACGTGATGAAGTGTTCTTTGAGGATTGAGATGCCAAGTCTCCAGGTAATAGACCAACTTCCCAATAGTTGCCTTTTTGATCGAAGTTTGAAGTTTCGTTACCTTCCAACTCAAAGGTCTCAATTTAAGTACCGTTTGCAAACCTGACAGTCAGACTTTGTGAGCTAGCAAGTCAAAAGTTTATTTGAAATCGTCGAAGAAACGTCTATCAGGAAAGGATCGCCCGAGTCGTAAAAACACTAATTAAACAAACTGTGAACTTGGTCGGCGTTTGAAAACGGAAATTAACTGAGCAACCAGCCAAGGAAACATCGAACAAAACTTCTATAAAATGCAACTAATGTTGCTGACGGTGACCTTGAAGCCATTTCTCAATAAACCAGAGGACTAAGGATGATGTGGCTACAGTAAAAACAGGAATGAAGACTAACTAGGCTAAGAACTGTTGTTTTAGATGTTTCAGATTCACTACATGATCTGTTATGCAAACCCAAGCCAGTCTACCACAAACTTGTGATTTTGGGACAGCCTGTATCAAACAGCATACCCAGCATTTGGCATACCGTAGGAGTAGCTACCCTCAGACAAGATTTCAAATTTCCAGAGAAGTCTTTCCTTCAGAATAATCTATCTGGATTAAAGAGGAACCAACAAATATGACAAACATGCTAGATTGAAGCTAATTGAGTGGTTTACATGTTGGATGAAAAAATATTACTTCAAAATTTCTAGATCAACATATTTTTCTTTTAAAACAAGATCACTTCATTTTAACCTAACCTCGATCGACTTCGTAAAGGCCATAGCCAGAAAATCCAGTCTCGTAGCAGCTTCAAAACAATGAAAAGGCACAGAATTTGAAAATTTTTGGACAAGACTGTTGAAAATTTTGCCTATTGGCTCTCGGGACAGCATGAACATCCCATTTTAAGATTTGCACAGCAACAATTGAGGTAGTGTACAAACGAGGTCAGGTACCCATCCTGTACCCTACGACAAATGCCAGATACACTATGCCAAATGCTGGATAGGCTTACTCTGGGCTTGCCCTTGACAATCGATGAATAATGGTCTAAAACTCACCAGAAACATTGTACTTTAAAGGACGATTGCCAAACTAAACCTTATTTGTATATCAAAACAAATAAATTCCATAATAAAAATCTTTACTCAAATATAGAGTTTTCAGTTTCAGATCACAGCAACTGTTTCCTTGACAAAGCTTTTGTGGTAGACTGATGCAAAGAGAACAAGCTTGCAAGCAGATACATTTTATAACACTCATTAGTGGATAGTTCCTTGGAACAATCCACTATTGCAAGCGCTGTAGCAGCTTTCGATTTTGGTTTTCACTGTATTTTGTGGAGCTCATAACTCGTGAACCAGTGCAAATATCAAGTTGAAATTTGGGACACTAGTGGGTATTGGGGTCTAGTCGTGCCTTCTGGGGTTCCCACCCCCCTCCCCAACCGTGTTCAGGGTCAATTTGGCCCAGATTGTTCAGTGAATAATGTTCATTATGTGACCAGAACGGGACATAGGACGATGACATTCCTTGTACATATAGATCGTAATGCTGGGAAATGGCTTTTAAAGTTGCATCTCCCCCGCCCACCTCATTCATGGACAACTGGGCCCAGATTGAGTAAAGTTTGTTACCCGTGACAGGAATCAACAGGTATTGAGGTGAAACTTATATATGTGGAGTTGAACTACCCTAGTCCTCCCCGTTAATGGGCAAGTGGGCCCAAATTGCACAAGTTTTTGACCTGTGACGGGAATCAAACTCTAAGCTGGTATACTTGAGAAAAAAGAGGTGTAAATACGCATTTGATGGGTTCCGCCCCCCCCCCCCCGCTCCTCCCGTTCATGGGCAGCTGGGCCCAGATTTCCCATGAGTTAAGTTCGTCTATGACAGGTCTTAAGTCCGACTCTTGTATATTTGGGGAGATGTAGCAATGGGTGATGATTTTGGTGTATTAGCAACAAATAAGACAACGCGATGTACTTTAATTTGTAATTAACAGTTGGAAACTGGACTGTTCTGTCAGTGATCGAAGATGTGCTGTTCTGAATGAAGACAAAGGGGGTATTTGGCTGGTACGATTTGGTTTATTGCACTTGTTATTACCTTGCTAATGGAAAAGAGGTTTAAAGGGTCGGACAGGCCGGCAGACCATTGTTGGAACTCAAGTATTCGGGCAAAATCTTCAATAATACTTTGGATTTGTTGTTTTAGGGATCCCAAAACGTAAGTGGAGGGATACCTATGATATCACAAAAGTTGTCCGTCTGTTTGTCCGTCCGTCCGTCTGTTAGCACGATAACTCTCGAAGGGGTTGAGATATTTTGATCAAACTTGGCATGAGGACTTTTTAGGTCAAGCTCGAAGATGGGCTATGAAGCTCTATATTTGGGGGTGGGGGAGGGGTTTGAAATTAAGGGGAACAAACAAATATTTTTTAAAAGCTAATGAAATAGTCGAATTAGGGGTAAGAAGGCATGCTGAATCCGAATATGAAATTTGTTTTCTCGCCGGACAAATAGTTCACCCGGAATCCGGCGAAAACCAGAAAATTTGTGAAAAGTAAAAGTTTAATATGAAGTTGATTGGAGGCTCGATTTGGGGGCAAGGAAATGTTCTGATTCCGAATCTAAAAATTACTCGCCGGACAATCAGTTCGGCCGGAATCAGGCCAAAACCGGAGAATTTGTTTAAAGTAAAAGTTTTATTTAAATTTGAGAAGAAATTCTACTTGGGGTAAGTAGGCATGCTGAATTCGCATTTGACAATCATTTTCTCACCGGACGTATAGATCGCTCGGAATCCGGCTGAAACCGGAAAATTTGTTAAAAGTAAAAGCTTAATTTGAAGTTGATTAGAAGATGGATCGAGGGGGTAAGGAGACATGCTGAACTCGTTTTTGAGCTTTATTTTTTCGCTGGGTAAGCAGTTCCGGAATTCCGCCGAAAACGGAAAATTGGCAGAAGTAAGGAAGGAATTTTCGATCTGCTTCGTCAAAACAGATATGACTTAAAGGGGTAAACGCACATGCTGAATCCATATCTGAACTTGGTTTTCTCATATGCCAGCTATTTGGTCTTAATCTGTTTCTAAATTTTAATAGTAAAGTGTTCAATGAGTCTGGCGAAGACTGGATCTGGCGAAGACAAGACCCAATTGTCTGGATCAAATTTGAACTTTTGGGATCCCATCGAAAACTTTGATCTTGTTACATTTAAAGCTTTTAAAGTCTGATGATTACAAATTAGGTTTTTTCAATAAATGTTTTGTTATTGGGTATGTGAAATGGCTTGGTTCTAAAGCTGTTTAAATCATTTCTAGCAAGAAATTTTTTTAACTATTCACTGACTTCAAGTGTGTTACTTAACCATTTTATTTGACTGCTTGAAAAGCAAGAAACAAAACCAAGATAAGGACAAGTTTAGAAAAGTGTTATAACAAGGATGACCTACCTCTACTGTTCCAACTAGCAAAGGAATCCAAGCAATAATTAAAAAGATTATGGACAATGATGGTTCGAAAATACAAGGAGCTCTTAAGACGGTTATACCGTGCTGTTAGATGGTTCTAACAAGTGGTTGGAAGAAGAATTTTTAATATATGAAAACGAGTTTTTTTTTTTAATATTTATCGGTTCCCTGATATCAAGTTGGTTATCTTCTCTTTTGATTTGACTAAAAGGAAAAAAAATAATCAAACCAAAAACAGCCAAACAAAAAATAAAACCATGGTGTAGTGATATCAAGAGAGGTGCTGAAAGAAAATCCGCCTCTTACACTGGGGGATAGCATTAAAAAAAAAAAATGTTTTCTCTATCTGATTTCTTTACCTCACTGATAGATTGTTCAAAATAACAGTCGGGAGAAGGAGAAGTAATCAAATAAATTTGTTTGATTTTATTATTTTATTTAGCCATCCTATTCTAGCCTGGTTGTATTGCTGGGTCGCCGTCATTACCCCCATCCGTCGATTCACCCAACCGTCAATACGCCCAATCCAAAAATCTGTCGTTTCATCCTACCGTCGATTCAGCTACCCGTCGATTCGCCCAACGTCGAGTCAACCAACGTCCTGTTGCTTGAGCGTCGATTAGCCCAAATCCATGATCCGTCGATTCGCTCACCCGTCATAAGACCCAACAAATCCGCCACAACTCCCACTTTTTTCCGACAGTTCCGCTACCCGTCACAAGATCCAAAAGATCCGTCGATTCGCCCAACAAATCTGTCACAAGCCCCACTGTTTCCGTAAGTTCGCCTACCCGCCACGAGACCTAAAATATCCGTCGGTTCGCCCAATTTTCAAAACTGACCTTTGATCCAGCGCGGCTCTTTTGATTGAACGCGGTAGACGAAAGCGACTAGTCACAGGGGAGTAACTAAAATGGATACGATACCGTCCGACGTAAAGATGGGTGAAAACTAGTCGGTACAGCTTGAGCCACAATGATGAGAAGCATGATATAAGACCTCGGTGCTGATAAGAAAGAGGAAATGGAGGATGAATGCAAGAGTAAAATAGGAATGAGCTACCATATTTTTAGGTACAACATGTACCGAAAGCGGTAGGCTACATATTGGGGTTATTTGGTCGGTTAAATGAAATTATAATGCTCCACGATCATTCAATTCTCAATAGAGTAAATTTTGATTGGTGCTCCCCCAATACTTTTGTTCGGCAGACGTGACCCAATGTCGGCGAAACCTTTGGTCGGCAGGAATACCAAGGGTTCCGAGGGGAACCAGAGGAGAGTATTTATGAAACTATTGCAGCTGGAACACTAAAGCTCAAGGGATATACTGATCCATATTATGCTTCCTTATACATGACCCTTGTCGGATGAATCGGAAAACAATTGTACTAATTAGTCGGTAACTTTACAAGCTTCTACTTAACAGCAGGCCAACGACAATTATATGTCAACTTTATCACTCAAGTTTTTAACGGATTTCTTTTGTTATTCCAGTTGTTCCGGGTTGTGCCTGATTTTAGCTGAATCGCTCTAGCACGAAAAACTCATAATGACGATCACAATGCCCACGACTAAAAATGCCCACTATTCAAAATGTCCACGATTCAAAATGCCTACGACTCATATTGCCCACGGTTCACAATGCCCACGATTGTACAGTTTGATGTGTTCAGGTCGTGGTAACGGAGCTAGTGATGAATGTGAAACGAAAGGAACGGACCGAGTATCAGGATGGCGATAATCGTGCATTGAAACTGTTCAATTACAATGTAATTTCGAATTCTGAAAATAAACAGCGATTTCAAAATGTTATTTTAATAATTCTTACCTTCAGGGTGCAAGGTTTAGATCCCCATTTCTTCGTATTTTCGCGCAAATCATTCTAGTTTGATGACCTATAAAATAATCTCTTCACAATTTTTCGTAGTAATCCTGTCCCTTTTAATCTCGCTGTCCGTTGTCCCGGATCATTTTGACCCTCCTACCGACAGTTAGTCGTCGGCACTTTGAACAAGGACGATTTTAGCCTTCCATGAGTGCATTTTAAACCGTCGGAATTTTGGACCGTTGACGTTTTTTACGATTTTGATTTCAGTGTCTACACCCTGAATTATGGCATTTTGAGTCGTGTACTCGTGGGCATTGTGAGAGTGGGCGAAACGGTCGTGCTGATTTTGGAAACCACCCGAAAAATTTCTTTGATATGATACTTTGTTTGTTTATGGTTTTCGTGCCCCTACCTCGGCACTCAAATCGATTCTGATCAAACTACAAGACATTACTTACCGTTTTTCAAGGGCACGAAAATAAGTGTGTTAATTCGTCAGCCTGATACTTGGCCTTAGAACAAAGCTTTAATCAGTGGGTGAATCGATGCTTCAAAAAACGAGGTTGGGCGAATCGACGGGTAGTCGAATGGACGGGTGGGTGATTCGACGGGTGGGTGAATCAGCGGGTGGGCGAATCAGCGGGTGGGTGAATCGACGGATATTTGGGTCTTGTGACGGTTAGGCGAACTGTCGGAAAAAGTTTGGAATGTGACGTATTTTTGGGGCATTATGACGGGTGGGCGAAAAGACGGTTCCCCTTATTGCTAGCCTGGTTGTCGAACAAAATGCATTTGTCCGAGAAGAAAGTCTTGTATATTATTTATAACAAGTATGTAATGTATTTGCTTCTGGTACTGTCTGGCCCAGTACCTAGCCAGTTTCTGATCAGCAAACTCTAGATCGTCCTTGGATGACTCTTCAATGACTGTCTTAAAGCTCAATGGGCGGATTAAACGATCATGATGCGACATTACCACCCCCTAGAATACAACGTTACATCAGAAATCACCAGATTCCTACACAACTTATTTACGCTAATAAATCGTTACGGCGTTTTCTGCTGGCTGCCATACTCCTATCTACTAACTTCAACAAATATAAGCGGAGTTTCTTTTTTCTTATCCATCTGTTGTTGTTATACGCTCGTGATTGTTTCTATTGTTTGCAAATATTCATATTAACGGTGTTAACTGAGAATCCCTTGTAAGCTCCGGAATCAGCTCCAAGTAGTTCGGTTATATATGTGGATTTTGGCAGTTCTGTGACTTTACATCCAGAAAACAAAACTTTTCTTAAGTACTACAAACAACAGAAAGTTTCATCAGATAACACTACAGCAATCTTTCAGCTACAGAGATGGTTTGTTTTAGCAGTCACTGTACTGTCATCAGAAAGCTCTACAAAACGATTGATTTTCGTACATGGCCGAGAGTTTTTGAATGTCCGAGCCTTGCAATACCATGCTTTGAAATCGTCTCCACCTATGCGCCGAAGAGTCAGTGACAAGCGATTACAAGAAAACGGCTTATTTTTGAAGCGCTATCTAATGGAAGTCAGAAATGTGTATGTGTGAAGCATTTTATAAAAATTAAAGCACAGTTAGTGCCCATTGTGCTTTAAACTGTAAATTCTACCTACCTACACTAAAAAGTTTCTCAGAGTAAGGATTAAAGTTAACTGCAGTATTTCTACTGGAATTCATGTTATCTCCACTGAGATAAAATTAATGCGAATTAGAGATAAGATTATCTTTTTAGAGACAAGATTAATCCCAGTAGCAAATACTTCAAGATTTTTGTACAGTGTAGTTTAATGTTGAGTTTAGGCTATTGGGTCCATTGTCCATATTCCTGTTAATTTGTATTGGTTTGCCTTGTATCCTTATTGTCTTATACTTTCTCACTGTTGTACACAGGCCCAAAAATAAAAAGGGTTGCCCAATTCTTTTCTGTAAGTCACGTGTCCCAGTATCTGTCATGTGAAAATTTTTCAGATACCTGATCTAACACACCCAGTGGGATTTAAGAACAATCTTTCTGATATGGCCTAACATAAAGAAGTAGTCATCTTGGCTTGGCAGAACAACTCATAACCATGTACGAGAACGCTATCCAGTTGCGAAACTGGGGGGGGGGGACGAAAGCTCTGTCAGCAAAACAGGAAACTTCCTGTTGGGAAAAGGCAGCGTTTGTCGGTACGGCACGCTTTAGCATTCTGTTTCAGATACCGATAAATCTCTGTCGGTAACCCAGGAAACTTCTTGTTGTAAAATTGGCAGTGTTTCTCGGCGCGGAGGCAATGTGTGGATTCGATTTTCGGTACCGGTAAGGGCTCTGACAAACACTTTCCTCATTTCATTTCCTGATATCTGTTGTTTTTCATTTTTCGACACAATGACCGGGAAAGGTCTTGTCGGTAAAATGGGGCTCTCTTTTTCGGTCTGTTTACATCAGGAATGGATAAAAATCTTGTCGTTAAATTCAGCACTTTTGAACTATTCGTCAGTGCGAGACTTTTTGACTGGAATATTCTCGTCGGTGAATCCGAAATGCACTAACCAAACACTTCTTCGTAACTTTCTGTTCTTTGGCGGTAAACCAACCACAACGGCAAACCTGTTTCGTCGAATTGTTCTTCGTGTGGTTTCTCTGTCCCCACCCATAAACTGCCCTTTTGGGTTGATCTGGTTGCTTATCAGTCCGGGAAATAGTTAACTTTATTCAGTGACATATGAGTTTCTAATTCCCGTCCGTGATACACCCACCAACTCGGCCCACCGAGGTTGGGTCAGGCAAGGATATCTGAATAACACAATTAAGTCCCATGCTCGCAGTATTGCCAAGTTTGTCTCAATCGTTCGATCGATTTGGTCCCTAAGCATTTAAGAAAATGTCCAGGACCAACCCCTAATCCCCCACAGCACGACCATAATACAAGAAGAGGTTCGGACACATAAATGGCACATATATGGCATCTGCGTCACTCGAACGGAGCACTACCGAAAAATTTCCAGTGGGCCTACCGGTCCGGTACACCTCAGCCCCACCTTTACCCAACGGACGTCAGATCCGGTTTGGGCCTCAAATTACTTGTCTAGGTCCCATGAGTTTTTTACATTTCAAGTTTTATCCCCCACTCTATCCGTTCTGCCCCTACTCGTATTGCAATATTTTGAGACCTCCTTGCAACACTGTTCCCGAACGCGGATAAATTGAACATCTTGGGCAAGTTTCAGTCTAATCTGAGCACTTTCTAACGCCCATGCACACGTTTGGTTTTTCAAGCGTCAAATCACAAAGTTACTCTGACCCCTCTTACCTTCCACTCAGTTGTCGGATTTCGTTCGGACATAGAAGCAGCAAACTTAGGGCATCTGCTCCCATCAGCCATCAAGTTTCCGTTAAACTGGATTGCCGGTTCATTTCACCTGTACTTTGATTCAACGTATCCTCATACCAAATTTGAACAAAATATCTCAACCCCTTTGAGAGTTATCATCGTAACAGACGGACAGACAAACTTTACGAACTCTTAGATGCTGTTTTGGACCCCCCAAAAACCGCTTAGTTTACAAGCGAAAAAGACAGCCACGTAAATCTTTAAGCAATGGAGTAATCTGTTGCGGTGTCTATCACTGCTTTTCGTTATCGTTAAATCTTTCCGGTAAAATCTGGGCTTGCCCCCCCCCCCCACGAAAATGGGCTAGTTTCGCCACTGCGTCCATGACTTTTCGTGACTCTTTTATTTGAACTCTATGCAGAAAAATTGGCGCAGCTCATCTTAGCTTAGCCGAACAACTTATATACATGTACAAAGTGAACAGACATCACTTTTCCTGACTGTACTATTTGACCCCTCTATCCAGAAAATTTAGCACAGGTTTTTCCATGGTGGTTGCAGACATAAAAAAAGCTAAGTGTACATTGACCAAAAATCGAAATTGAGATTTGCGAACAGCTAATAGCCATAATAATCTTGACATTATGAACAGTTTACAGTGCACCATACAATGTGACGATGAAGCAAGCTAAAGTGAGATGAATTTGAAATCTTTATTGCAAGGATGGCAAAAAGTAGACTTTCACATACTATTTCACAAGCCTTGTATTCCCTGCTCTGTAGCAAAGTCTCGCTCACACATAAAACCAAGTCATATTTTAGATGGCATATAAAATCGAGTGTTTGTATGGCAGAAATCGTACTATGCTCTGTCAAAAAAGGTTTTAGACCAAGCATTAAATGGTACTTTCGTATTGCAGGCCAAGTACCTGCGAGAAGGTCTTCACTCAAAGATGAACTAGGAACAACAAACAAACAAGAAAGCAGAACCAACACGAGGTAAGAAGTTCAAGTATTCACATGCCAGAATCTGTAATTGAACTAAATAATAGTGTATGCTACAACAATTAAAATCTACACTCACATACGTCTGTTTGTCAGTACTTTGAAAATTTTGTAATTAAGTAAAGTATTAGGAAAGGATTTTTAGTGCGAAAAGTGTTCATTTGGGAACAATCCACTCTTGCGGCCGAGGTAGCCACTTTTTCGTTTTCGGTTTTCACCGTTTTTTCGGAAATCGTAACTCGAGAACCATGAAAAGTATCAAGTTGAAACAGGACGTACTTGTGGTCATTGGGGTCTAGCTGTGCCTTTTTGGGGGGTTCGAGTCCTCACAGCCACTTGCTTCAGAGAGCCCATTTCGCCGAGTGAGTGATGCTCCCACCTTGACTGATATTTATCTGGATGTGATTTGGCGACGAAGAGATTCATAATTTCAGTCCATGTTAGTAGCAATCGATTTATTGTTGAAAACAGGGAAAACAGGTCTAGAAAAAATAGTGAAGAATGGTAGGCTGTAGTAAAGATTGACTGTTAGGAATGTTGTGACTAGAACGTCTGTTGCTTGTTTGAATGAGGTGTTTGTATACTTGTTTGAATGTTCGTTCAGATCATAAATGTATATTGCCGATTTCAGGACATGCACACTACGGTACCGTTTTCGCATGGCGGACTGGTGTGATCTTCGGAAAGAGGATTACTATGATGCTATAGCTGTTCGAAGCAATAGAACAGGGAAAGTTAATGGAATAAGTGCTACGTCCTGAAACTCCAATATGCCGTGATAATAAAATGTCTAAAACAGTACAAATATAATCTTAAATTGTGAGAGAAAGCTTGGAACTCAATTGACTGGCAAAAGTTTTTATTGCATTCGTAAAAGTAACTACTAATCATCAATGGATATTTCCAGCAGTAGGTTACTTACCTTAGTTTAGATCACTTCATTGTTATAAAGAATGAATAGTATAGTAACATCCGTTAGTGTTTTATTGTGTAACAAATAGAACCTCTGGCTGTATAAACTAGAAGGAGAATGGAAATTGTCGAAACTGATCTAATAAAAACAACCTAGGAATGACATAGTTATTTGAGGAAGAAAGAACTGACTTCTGTGAATTTGCAGGTCGATCTACTCGTCGTCGTCCGTCATTGTTTCAACAGAAGAAGGAACAGCAAAGAAATGTCATTGCAAGGAAGCAAGTAATCTGTCAGGAATTAAAACAAAACTTTTTCTTGTGGGCTAGTAATGATGGCAAAATTTACTCGTTAATGTACTAGTTGAAATTTGGCAACATTAATGTTTGAAACGTTCTTAAAATGTTCTTGGGGAGTAGTAAGCTAAGGAAGAGAAGGTAGGGAGGAAACTCGTGGGAGGGGGAATTGGGAAGAGAAGAAAGGGAGGGTAGTGGGAGGGAAGAAAGGTACTAATTAAGGAGGGGAGACAGCAAAAGGAGGGGGGAACAAAAAAGAATAGGAGGGGGGGGGCAAGAAGGGTGAGGCTTGAATGTTAGCCGGAGAATTTTTCAGTAAATTTATTAAATAAATTGATGTATTGAATGCTGAGTGATTTGCAGCTACCAAGTATGGTTGAAAACCAGATGAAAATACGTTACTTCATTGCTCCGCTATACACGATTAATCGATTTTCGAATATAGTGAACTTCTCCTGTCAGATTTGGGGTACGTCTGTGCGTATTACCTGTGTTGTATGCTTGACGACAAAGATGTTTGAAGTTACCATGGTATCTGGTTCCACTGTAACTGGATCTGAATAGTGTCATATTTCACTTACCAAGGTATCTGATACCACTGTAACTAGATCTGCATTTATGTCATTTTGCACTGACCAAATATCTGATACCACTGTAACTGGATCTGAATGTCTTCTGCGCTGTGTTGTACGCCGGACGATATGTCCACTGTAACTGGATCTGAATAGTGTCATATTTCACTTACCAAGGTATCTGATACCACTGTAACTGGATCTGAATGTCTTCTGCGCTGGTACCTGTGTTGTATGCCGGACGAAAATATTTACAAAAACTGGTGTTAAGTATCATCCTCTCTGGAGGTTCAATCACTTCATATCATCCTCTCTCTGAAGGTTGATATGACTTCATATAATCATGTATGCTTGACGACAAAGATTTTTGAAGTTACCATGGTATCTGGTTCCACTGCAACTGGATCTGGATATTGTCATTTTTCAACTTACCAAGGTATCTGATACCACTGTAACTAGATCTGTATTTTGTCATTTTGTACTGACCATGGTATCTGATACCACGGTAGCTGGATCTGCATATCTTCTGCGCTTGTACCTGTACTGTATGCCGGACGAAAACGATGGACTAAAATTTGTGATAAGCAATATTAGCTCTGGAGGTTGAATGGCTGCATATCATCCCCTCTCTGAAGGTTGATATGACTCCATATAATCATGTATGCTTGACGACAAAGATTTATGAAGTTACCGTGGTATCTGATACCACTGTAACTAGATCTGTATTTTGTCATTTTGCTCTGACCAAGGTATCTGATGCCATTTTAACTGGATCTGCATATCTTCTGCGCTGGTACCTGTGTTGTATGCCGGACGAAAACGAGTTACTAAAATTGGTGTTAAGCAACATCAGCTCTTGAGGTTGAATGGCTTCATATCATCCTCTCTCTGAAGGTTGATAGGAATTCATATGTACGCTTGACGACAAAGATTTTTGAAGTTACCATGGTATCTGGTTCCACTGACTGGATCTGGATAACGTCATTTTTGCACTTACCAAGGTAACCGATACCGTCGTAACTAGATCTGTATTTTGTCATTTTGCACTGACCAAGGTATCTGATGCCACTATAACTGGATATGCATGTCTTCTGCACTGGTATGTCTGTTGTATGCTGGACGAAAAAGATTTACAAAAATTGGTGTTAACCATCATCTTCTCTGGAGGTTGAATGACTTCATATCGTTCTCTCTCTGAAGTTTGATATGACTTTCATATAATCCTCTTTGGACGGTAACGTGAAAGTCACGTCTACCGCAAAGCCGACTTCACCAAGCTCGCTACTGGCCGCGTCTGTGTCGAAAAAAGGCGAAGTAAGAAGTTAAGTATGATTAGCTTTCAGATAAAACAGTAAGCAAGTAAATCATTTACGTCACGAGTATTCGGACTTCGGCATCTCCTGCAGCAGGGAGAGTAGAATAGGAAGTAGGAAACAGGGCTCCCAGTAGTGTTCCTCCTGAAACACGGAGAGTAGAATAGGAAGTAGGAAACAGGGCTCCCAGTTGTGTTCCTCCTGAAACACGGAGAGTAGAATAGGAAGTAGGAAATAGGGTTCTCAATCGTGTTCCTCCTGCATCACTGAGAAAGGTATTCAAAACAGGGTTACTTGGTTGTCAGGAAAGCGAAAAGAAGTGCCAAAGAACAGGGGTCCTGCATTCCCGTTTTTAGTACTTGGTTGTCCTAAAAGCGAAAAGTAGAATAGAGAGTAGAATAGGAAGTAGGAAACAGGGCTCCCAGTAGTGTTCCTCCTGAAACACGGAGAGTAGAATAGGAAGTAGGAAACAGGGCTCCCAGTTGTGTTCCTCCTGAAACACGGAGAGTAGAATAGGAAGTAGGAAATAGGGTTCTCAATCGTGTTCCTCCTGCATCACTGAGAAAGGTATTCAAAACAGGGTTACTTGGTTGTCATGAAAGCGAAAAGAAGTGCCAAAGAACAGGGGTCCTACATTCCCGTTTTTAGTACTTGGTTGTCCTAAAAGCGAAAACAAGTGCCAAAGAACAGGGGTCCTGCATTCCCGTTTTTAGTACTTGGTTTTCATGAAAGCGAAAACAAGTGCCAAAGAACAGGGGTCCTGCATTCCCGTTTTTAGTACTTGGTTGTCCTGAAAGCGAAAACAAGTGCCAAAGAACAGGGGCCCTGCATTCCCGTTTTTAGTACTTGATGGTCATGAAAGCGAAAACAAGTGCCAAAGAACATGGGTCCTGCATTCCCGTTTTTAGTAAAAAGGACGGTGCAGCGTTCCCCCTTTTTGTAATGATCCTCCTGGTGCAATGTTCCCGATTTTAGTACGTTGTTCCCGTTTCTAGTACGCGTTCCCGTTTTTAGTACGCGTTCCTCCTGCACCGTGTCGTTCCATTCCGTTCCCGTTTTTAGTCGATCCCTGTTGATGTAGGCGAGATTCTGTGTTTCCTTTCTTCAGTGGGAAGAATATTATGAATTTGATAGAGCATGTGCTCTTTCACTCTTGGCTTTAACATAGACGAGTGTAGTAGCCGTGCTGTTATCGCAAGCTCTTCTATTGTTGTTTGGCCATCAGTCACGATTTTTATCTGGGGTACATCCATGCTTTCTTTATAATATATTTTCAGTTCTTCCTTTGCTATTATTTTTGTTTGGAAATTTATTAAACCTTTTTCTTCAATTTCTTTTATCTTTGCAAAACTTTTCTTGAGTTGCTGAGGACATTTTCTTGGATCTTGCTTCCATGACATTAGCACTGACCTTTCTCTGCCCATGATTCCTTCGGCTAGCGCTCTTACAAACATCTCTTCAGCTTTGGATTGAAGGTGGGTGACTTGCAAACCGCCTTCTTCTTTGCATAGGTACGAGTCGCTCATCTTAAGTTTTGGTGGGTACTTACCTTGCCATAGAAAACCATATAAGATCTTTTCTATTTTCTTCCTTGTTGTTTTTGTCATTTGGGATATATTGGAAAAATACAATACGAGCGGAAGACGTATTGGTTAATGTACTGAGCTTTTTGGAAAATCGTCAGTTTCCGGTTTTGACCATACTGTACTGAAGCAATTAGATTGGTCGTAACTTTCTGCCAGTTTTGTGCTTCCGTCTTCTGCCATGTTTTCGAAAACCAGACACCAAGTATCCTAATTTCTTGTGATATTCGTAGCCCGTGTAAGCTCGGTGCTTTGATGCTGTGTTCTTCCTCTGTCAAAAGCAGAACTTCACATTTGTAACCGTTCAGTTTTAGCTTAAAGGTTTCGCAGTATTTTGCAGCGCCTGTCTGTCTTGACTGACTGTCTGTCTGTCTTTCTTGACTGACTGTCTGTCTGTCTGTCTGTCTTGACTGACTGACTGACTGACTGTCTGTCTGTCTGTCTGTCTTGACTGACTGACTGTCTTCCTGTCTTGACTGACTGTTTGTCTGTCTGTCTTGACTGACTGACTGTCTTCCTGTCTTGACTGACTGACTGTCTTCCTGTCTTGACTGACTGTCTGTCTGTCTTTCTTGACTGACTGTCTGTCTGTCTGTCTTGACTGACTGTTTGTCTGTCTGTCTTGACTGACTGACTGTCTTCCTGTCTTGACTGACTGACTGTCTGTTTGTCTTGACTGACTGTCTGTCGGTCTTACTGGCTGTCTGTATGTCTGTCTGTCTTGACTGACTGTCTGTCTGTCTGTCTGTTTGTCTTGACTGAATGTCTGTCTGTCTTACTTGACTGACTGTCTGTTTGTCTTGGATGACTGACTGTCTTTCTGTCTGTCTTGACTGACTGACTGTCTTCCTGTCTTGACTGACTGACTGTCTGTTTGTTTTGACTGACTGACTGTCTGTCTGTCTTTACTGACTGTGTCTTGACTGACTGTTTGTCTGTCTGTCTTGACTGACAGTCTGTCTGTCTGACTGTCTTGACTGACTGTCTGTCTGTCTGTCTTGACTGACTGTCAGTTTGTTTTGACTGACTGACTGTCTGTCTGTCTGTCTGTCTTCACTGACTGACTCTCTGTCTTGACAGAGTGACTGTCTGTCTGTCTGTCAGTCTTGACTGACTGACTGTCTGTCTGTCTGTCTGTCTTGACTGACTGACTGTATGTCTGTCTGTCTGTCTGTCTTGACTGACTGTCTGTCTGTCTGTCTGTCTGTATGTCTGTCTGTCTTGCCTGTCTGTCTGTCTGTCTTGACTGACTGACTGACTGACTGTCTGTCTGTCTGTTTGTCTTGACTGAATGTCTGTCTGTCTTACTTGACTGACTGTCTGTTTGTCTTGGATGACTGACTGTCTTTCTGTCTGTCTTGACTGACTGACTGTCTTACTGTCTTGACTGACTGACTGTCTGTTTGTTTTGACTGACTGACTTTCTGGTCTGTCTTGACTGACTGTCTGTCTGTCTTGACTGACTGTCTGTCTGTCTGTCTTGACTGAATGTCTGCCTGTCTGTCTTGACTGATTGATTTTCTGTATGTCTGTCTTGACTGACTGTCTGTCTGTCTGTCTGTCTTGACTGACTGACTGACTGACTGTCTGTCTGTCTGTCTGTTTGTCTTGACTGAATGTCTGTCTGTGTTACTTGACTGACTGTCTGTTTGTCTTGGATGACTGACTCTCTTTCTGTCTGTCTTGACTGACTGACTGTCTTCCTGTTCTGACTGACTGACTGTCTGTTTGTTTTGACTGACTGACTGTCTGTCTGTCTTTACTGACTGTGTCTTTACTGACTGTCTGTCTGTCTGTCTTGACTGACAGTCTGTCTGTCTGACTGTCTTGACTGACTGTCTGTCTGTCTGTCTTGACTGACTGTCAGTTTGTTTTGACTGACTGACTGTCTGTTTGTCTGTCTGTCTTGACTGACTGACTCTCTGTCTGTCTGTCTGTCTTTCTTGACTGACTGACTGTCTGTCTGTCTGTCTGTCTTGACTGACTGACTGTCTGTCTGTCTGTCTGTCTGTCTTGACTGACTGACTGTCTGTCTGTCTGTCTGTCTGTCTGTCTTGACTGACTGTCTGTCTGTCTGTCTGTCTGTCTGTCCGTCTGTCTGTCTGTCTGTCTTTCTTAACTGACTGTCTGTCTGTATGTCTGTCTGTCTGTTTGTCTTGACTGAATGTCTGTCTGTCTTACTTGACTGACTGTCTGTTTGTCTTGGATGACTGACTGTCTTTCTGTCTGTCTTAACTGACTGACTGTCTTCCTGTCTTGACTGACTGACTGTCTGTTTGTTTTGACTCACTGACTTTCTGGTCTGTCTTGACTGACTTTCTGGTCTGTCTTGACTGACTGTCTGTCTGTCTTGACTGACTGTCTGTCTGTCTGTCTTGACTGAACGTCTGTCTGTCTGTCTGACTGTCTGTCTGTCTGTCTTGACTGACTATCTGTCTGTCTGACTGTCTTGACTGACTGTCTGTTTGTCAGACTGTCTCTCTGTCTTGACTGACTGTCTGTCTGTCTGTCTGTCCTGACTGACTGACTGACTGTCTGTCTGTATGTCTGTCTGTCTTGACTGACTGTCTGTCTCTCTTTCTTAACTGACTGTCTGTCTGTCTGTCTTGAGTGACGGACTGTCTGTCTGTCTTGACTGACTGACTGTCTTCCTGTCTTGACTGACTGACTGTCTGTTTGTTTTGACTGACTGACTGTCTGTCTTGACTGACTGTCTGTCTGTCTGTCTGTCTGTCTTGACTGATTGTCTTTCCTTCTGTTTTGACTGACTGACTGTCTGTCTGTCTGTCTTGACTGACTGTCTGTCTATCTGTCTGTCTTGACTGACTGTCTGTCTATATGTCTGTCTTGACTGACTGTCTGTATGTCTGTCTCGACTGACTTTCTGTATGTCTGTCTTGACTGACTGTCTTGACTGACTGTCTGTTTTTCAGACTGTCTCTCTGTCTTGACTGACTGTCTGTCTGTCTGTCTTGACTGACTGTCTGTCTGTCTGTCTTGACTGACTGTCTGTCTGTCTGTTCTGACTGACTGACTGTCTGTCAGTCTTAACTGATATTTTGATTTTGATGTAACTTACTGTCTGTCTGTCTTGACTGACTGTCTGTCTATCTTTCTTGACTGACTGTCTGTCTGTCTTTCTTGACCTACTGTCTGTCTTGACTGACTGACTGTCTGCCTGTCTTGACTGACTGTCTGTCTGTCTGTCTGTCTTGACTGACTGTCTGTCTGTCTGTCTTTACTGACTGTCTGTCTATCTGTCTGTCTTGACTGACTCTCTGTCTGCCTGACTGTCTGTTTGTCAGACTGTCTCTCTGTCTTGACTGACTGACTGTCTGTCTGTCTGTCTGTCCTGTCTGTCTGACTGTCTTGACTGACTGTCTGTTTGTCAGACTGTCTCTCTGTCTTGACTGACTGTCTGTCTGTCTGTCTTGACAGACTGACTGTCTGTCTTTCTTGACTGACTGACTGTCTTCCTGTTTTGACTGACTGACTGTCTGTCTGTCTTAACTGACTGACTGTCTGTCTGTCTTGACTGACTGACTGTCTTCCTGTCTTGACTGACTGACTGGCTGTCTGTCTTGACTGACTGTCTGTATGTCTGTCTGTCTTGACTGACTGTCTGTGTGTCTTTCTTGAATGACTTGATTGTCTGATTGTCTGTCTGACTTGACTGACGGTCTGTCTGTCTGTCCTGACTGACTGACTGTCTGTCTGTCTGTCTGTATATCTTAACAGATATTTTGATTTTGATGTAACTGACTGTCTGTTTGTCTTGATTGACTGTCTGTCTGTCTTTCCTGACTGTCTGTAGGTCTGTCTGTTTTGACTGACTGTCTGTCTGTCTTTCTTGACTGACTGTCTGTTTGTCTTGACTGACTGACTGTCTGTCTGTCTTGACTGACTGTCTGTCTGCCTGTCTGTCTGCCTGTTTTGACAGACTGTCTGTATGTCTGTCGGTCTGTCTTTCTTGATTCGACTGACTGACTGACTGTCTGTTTCCTCTTTGTCTGACCTTCTTGACTGACTGTCTGTCTGTCTATCTGTCTTGACTGACTGACTGACTGACTGACTGCCTGTCTGTCTGTCTGTCTGTCCGTGACTGACTGTCTGTCTGTCTTACTTGACTGACTGTCTGTTTGTCTTGACTGACTGTCGGTATGTCTCTCTGTCTTGACTGACTGACTGTCTGTCTGTCCTGACTGACTAGACAGACAGACATACAGAAAGTCAGTCACTCAAGACAGACAGACAATCAGTTAATCACGACAGACCGACATTTGTCTTGACTGACTGTCTGTTTGTCTGTCTTGACAGACAGATAGAAAGACAGTCAGTCACGAACGACAGACAGACAGTCAGTCAAGACAGACAGACAGACAGACAGACAGACAGACAGACAGACAGTCAGTCAGTCAAGACAGAAAAACAGACAGTCAGTCAAGACAAATGTCTGTCTGTCTTCCTTGACTGACTGTCTGTTTGTCTTGGATGACGGACTGTCTTTCTGTCTGTCTTGACTGACTGACTGTCTTCCTGTCTGGACAGACTGACTGTCTGTTTGTTTTGACTGACTGACTGTCTGTTTGTTTTGACTGACTGACTGTCTGTTTGTTTTGACTGACTGACAGTCTGTCTGTCTGTCTGTCTTGACTGACTGACTCTCTGTCTGTCTGTCTTGACTGACTGACTCTCTGTCTGTCTGTCTGTCTTTACTGACTGACTGTCTGTCTGTCTTTACTGACTGACTGTCTGTCTGTCTTTACTGACTGACTGTCTGTCTGTCTTTACTGACTGACTGTCTGTCTGTCTGTCTGTCTTGACTGACTGACTGTCTGTCTGTCTGTCTGTCTTTACTGACTGACTGTCTGTCTGTCTGTCTGTCTGTCCGTCGGTCTGTCTGTCTGACTGTCTTGACTGACTGTCGGTCTGTCTGTCTTGATTGACTGACTGACTGACTGTCTGTCTGCCTGTCTGACTTGACTGACTGTCTATCTGTCTGTCTGTCTTGCTTTCTCAACTGACTGTCTTTCTGTATGTCTGTCTGTCTTGACTGACTGACTGTCTGTCTGTCTGTCTGTCTGTCTGTCTTGACTGACTGACTGTCTGTCTGTCTTGACTGACTGTCTGTCTGTCTTGACTGACTGTCTGTCTGTCTTGACTGACTGTCTGTCTGTCTTGACTGACTGTCTGTCTGTCTGTGTGTCTTGACTGACTGTCTGTCTCTCTTGACTGACTGACTGTCTGTCTTGACTGACTGACTGTCTGTCTGTCTGTCTGTCTTGACTGACTGTCTGACTGTCTGTATGTCTGTCTTGACTGACTGTCTGTCTGTCTGTCTTGACTGACTGACTGTATGTCTGTCTGTCTTGACTGACTGACTCTCTGTCTGTCTGTCTGTCTTGACTGACTGTCTGTCTGTCTGTCTGTCTTGGCTGACTGACTGTCTGTCTGTCTGTCTGTCTTGACTGACTGACTGTCTGTCTGTCTGTCTGTCTCGACTGAATGACTGTCTGTCTGTCTGTCTGTCTTGACTGACTGTCTGTCTGTCTGTCTTGACTGACTGTCTGTATGTCTGTCTATCTTGATTGACTGATTGTCTTGTTGTCTTGACTGACTGACTGTCTGTATGTCTGTCTTTCTTGTCTATCTGTCTTGTCTGTCTGTCTGTCTGTCTTGCCTGGCTGACTGTCTGTCTGTCTGTCTGTTTGTCTGTCTGTCTTGACTGTCTGTCTGTCTGTCTTGACTGACTGACTGTCTGTCTCTTTGATTGACTGACTGACTGTCTGTCTGTCTTGACTGACTGACTGTCTTCCTGTCTTTCTTGACTGACTGTCTGTCTGTCTTGACTGACTGACTGTCTTCCTGTCTTTCTTGACTGACTGTCTGTTTGTCTTGTCTGTCTGTCTGTCTGTCTGTCTTGACTGACTGTCTGTCTGTCTGTCTGTCTGTCTGTCTGTCCGTCTGTCTGTCTGTCTGTCTGTCTTTCTTAACTGACTGTCTGTCTGTATGTCTGTCTGTCTGTTTGTCTTGACTGAATGTCTGTCTGTCTTACTTGACTGACTGTCTGTTTGTCTTGGATGACTGACTGTCTTTCTGTCTGTCTTAACTGACTGACTGTCTTCCTGTCTTGACTGACTGACTGTCTGTTTGTTTTGACTGACTGACTTTCTGGTCTGTCTTGACTGACTTTCTGGTCTGTCTTGACTGACTGTCTGTCTGTCTTGACTGACTGTCTGTCTGTCTGTCTTGACTGAACGTCTGTCTGTCTGTCTGACTGTCTGTCTGTCTGTCTTGACTGACTATCTGTCTGTCTGACTGTCTTGACTGACTGTCTGTTTGTCAGACTGTCTCTCTGTCTTGACTGACTGTCTGTCTGTCTGTCTGTCCTGACTGACTGACTGACTGTCTGTCTGTATGTCTGTCTGTCTTGACTGACTGTCTGTCTCTCTTTCTTAACTGACTGTCTGTCTGTCTGTCTTGAGTGACGGACTGTCTGTCTGTCTTGACTGACTGACTGTCTTCCTGTCTTGACTGACTGACTGTCTGTTTGTTTTGACTGACTGACTGTCTGTCTTGACTGACTGTCTGTCTGTCTGTCTGTCTGTCTTGACTGATTGTCTTTCCTTCTGTTTTGACTGACTGACTGTCTGTCTGTCTGTCTTGACTGACTGTCTGTCTATCTGTCTGTCTTGACTGACTGTCTGTCTATCTGTCTGTCTTGACTGACTGTCTGTATGTCTGTCTCGACTGACTTTCTGTATGTCTGTCTTGACTGACTGTCTTGACTGACTGTCTGTTTGTCAGACTGTCTCTATGTCTTGACTGACTGTCTGTCTGTCTGTCTTGACTGACTGTCTGTCTGTCTGTTCTGACTGACTGACTGTCTGTCAGTCTTAACTGATATTTTGATTTTGATGTAACTGACTGTCTGTCTGTCTTGACTGACTGTCTGTCTATCTTTCTTGACTGACTGTCTGTCTGTCTTTCTTGACCTACTGTCTGTCTTGACTGACTGACTGTCTGCCTGTCTTGACTGACTGTCTGTCTGTCTGTCTGTCTTGACTGACTGTCTGTCTGTCTGTCTTTACTGACTGTCTGTCTATCTGTCTGTCTTGACTGACTCTCTGTTTGCCTGACTGTCTGTTTGTCAGACTGTCTCTCTGTCTTGACTGACTGTCTGTCTGTCTGTCTGTCCTGTCTGTCTGACTGTCTTGACTGACTGTCTGTTTGTCAGACTGTCTCTCTGTCTTGACTGACTGTCTGTCTGTCTGTCTTGACTGACTGACTGTCTGTCTTTCTTGACTGACTGACTGTCTTCCTGTTTTGACTGACTGACTGTCTGTCTGTCTTAACTGACTGACTGTCTGTCTGTCTTGACTGACTGACTGTCTTCCTGTCTTGACTGACTGACTGGCTGTCTGTCTTGACTGACTGTCTGTATGTCTGTCTGTCTTGACTGACTGTCTGTGTGTCTTTCTTGACTGACTTGATTGTCTGATTGTCTGTCTGACTTGACTGACGGTCTGTCTGTCTGTCCTGACTGACTGACTGTCTGTCTGTCTGTCTGTATGTCTTAACAGATATTTTGATTTTGATGTAACTGACTGTCTGTTTGTCTTGATTGACTGTCTGTCTGTCTTTCCTGACTGTCTGTAGGTCTGTCTGTTTTGACTGACTGTCTGTCTGTCTTTCTTGACTGACTGTCTGTTTGTCTTGACTGACTGACTGTCTGTCTGTCTTGACTGACTGTCTGTCTGCCTGTCTCTCTGCCTGTTTTGACAGACTGTCTGTATGTCTGTCGGTCTGTCTTTCTTGATTGACTGACTGACTGACTGTCTGTCTGCCTGTTTGTCTGACCTTCTTGACTGACTGTCTGTCTGTCTATCTGTCTTGACTGACTGACTGACTGACTGACTGCCTGTCTGTCTGTCTGTCTGTCCGTGACTGACTGTCTGTCTGTCTTACTTGACTGACTGTCTGTTTGTCTTGACTGACTGTCTGTATGTCTGTCTATCTTGACTGACTGTATGTCTGTCTTTCTTGACTGACTGTCTGTTCGTCTTGACTGACTGTCGGTATGTCTCTCTGTCTTGACTGACTGACTGTCTGTCTGTCCTGACTGACTAGACAGACAGACATACAGAAAGTCAGTCACTCAAGACAGACAGACAATCAGTTAATCACGACAGACCGACATTTGTCTTGACTGACTGTCTGTTTGTCTGTCTTGACAGACAGATAGAAAGACAGTCAGTCACGAACGACAGACAGACAGTCAGTCAAGACAGACAGACAGACAGACAGACAGACAGTCAGTCAGTCAAGACAGAAAAACAGACAGTCAGTCAAGACAAATGTCTGTCTGTCTTCCTTGACTGACTGTCTGTTTGTCTTGGATGACGGACTGTCTTTCTGTCTGTCTTGACTGACTGACTGTCTTCCTGTCTGGACAGACTGACTGTCTGTTTGTTTTGACTGACTGACTGTCTGTTTGTTTTGACTGACTGACTGTCTGTTTGTTTTGACTGACTGACAGTCTGTCTGTCTGTCTGTCTTGACTGACTGACTCTCTGTCTGTCTGTCTGTCTTTACTGACTGACTGTCTGTCTGTCTTTACTGACTGACTGTCTGTCTGTCTTTACTGACTGACTGTCTGTCTGTCTTTACTGACTGACTGTCTGTCTGTCTGTCTGTCTTGACTGACTGACTGTCTGTCTGTCTGTCTGTCTTTACTGACTGGCTGTCTGACTGTCTGTCTGTCTGTCCGTCGGTCTGTCTGTCTGACTGTCTTGACTGACTGTCGGTCTGTCTGTCTTGATTGACTGACTGACTGACTGTCTGTCTGCCTGTCTGACTTGACTGACTGTCTATCTGTCTGTCTGTCTTGCTTTCTCAACTGACTGTCTTTCTGTATGTCTGTCTGTTTTGACTGACTGACTGTCTGTCTGTCTGTTTGTCTGTCTGTCTTGACTGACTGACTGTCTGTCTGTCTTGACTGACTGTCTGTCTGTCTTGACTGACTGTCTGTCTGTCTTGACTGACTGTCTGTCTGTCTGTGTGTCTTGACTGACTGTCTGTCTCTCTTGACTGACTGACTGTCTGTCTTGACTGACTGACTGTCTGTCTGTCTGTCTGTCTTGACTGACTGTCTGACTGTCTGTATGTCTGTCTTGACTGACTGTCTGTCTGTCTGTCTTGACTGACTGACTGTATGTCCGTCTGTCTTGACTGACTGACTCTCTGTCTGTCTGTCTGTCTTGACTGACTGTCTGTCTGTCTGTCTGTCTTGGCTGACTGACTGTCTGTCTGTCTGTCTGTCTTGACTGACTGACTGTCTGTCTGTCTGTCTGTCTCGACTGAATGACTGTCTGTCTGTCTGTCTGTCTTGACTGACTGTCTGTCTGTCTGTCTGTCTTGACTGACTGTCTGTATGTCTGTCTTTCTTGTCTATCTGTCTTGTCTGTCTGTCTTGCCTGGCTGACTGTCTGTCTGTCTGTCTGTTTGTCTGTCTGTCTTGACTGTCTGTCTGTCTGTCTTGACTGACTGACTGTCTGTCTCTTTGATTGACTGACTGACTGTCTGTCTGTCTTGACTGACTGACTGTCTTCCTGTCTTTCTTGACTGACTGTCTGTTTGTCTTGACTGACTGACTGTCTGTCTGTCTTGACTAACTGACTGTCTTCCTGTCTTGACTGACTGTCTGTCTGTCTGTCTTGCCTGATTGTCTGTATGTCTGTCTGTCTATCTGTCTGTCTGACTTTCTTGACTGACTGTCTGTCTGTCTGTTTTGATTGACTGACTGACTGACTATCTGTCTGCCTGTCTCTCTTGACTAACTGTCTATCTGTCTGTCTATCTGGCTTTCTTAACTGACTGTCTGTCTCTATGTCTGTCTGTCTTGACTGACTGACTGTCTGTCTCTCTGTCTTGACTGACTGTTTATCTGTCTGTCTGTCTGTCTTTCTTAACTGACTGTCTGTCTGTATGTCTGTCTGTCTTGACTGACTGACTTTCTGTCTGTTTGTCTTGACTGACTGTCTGTCTGTCTGGCTGTATGTCTATCTGTCTTGACTGACTGACTGACTGTCTGTCTGCCTGTCTGACTTGACTGACTGTCTATCTGTCTGTCTGTCTGTCTTTCTCAACTGACTGTCTGTCTGTATGTCTGTCTTTCTTGACTGACTGACTGTCTGTCTGTCTGTCTTGACTGACTGTCTGTCTGTCTGTCTTGACTGACTGACTCTCTGTCTGTCTGTCTGTCTTGACTGACTGACTGTCTGTCTGTCTGTCTGTCTTGACTGACTGGCTGTCTGTCTGTCTGTCTGTCTTGACTGACTGACTGTCTGTCTGTCTGTCTGTCTTGACTGACTGTCTGTCTGTCTGTCTGTCTGTCTGTCTGTCTGTCTGTCTGTCTGTCTGTCTGTCCGTCTGTCTGTCTGTCTGACTGTCTTGACTGACTGTCTGTCTGTCTGTCTTGATTGACTGACTGACAGACTGTCTGTCTGCCTGTCTGACTTGACTGACTGTCTATCTGTCTGTCTGTCTGTCTTTCTCAACTGACTGTCTGTCTGTATGTCTGTCTGTCTTGACTGACTGACTGTCTGTCTGTCTGTCTTGACTGACTGACTCTCTGTCTGTCTGTCTGTCTTGACTGACTGTCTGTCTGTCTGTCTGTCTGTCTTGACTGACTGACTGTCTGTCTGTCTGTCTGTCTTGACTGACTGACGGTCTGTCTGTCTGTCTGTCTGTCTGTCTTGACGGACTGACTGTCTGTCTGTTTGTCTTGACTGAATGTCTGTCTGTCTTACTTGACTGACTGTCTGTTTGGCTTGGATGACGGACTGTCTTTCTGTCTGTCTTGACTGACTGACTGTCTTCCTGTCTTGACAGACTGACTGTCTGTTTGTTTTGACTGACTGACTGTCTGTCTGTCTTTACTGGATGTGTCTTGACTGACTGTCTGTCTGTCAAGACTGACTGACTGTCTGTCTACCTGTCTGTCTTGACTGACTGTCTGTCTGTCTGTCCGTCCGTCTGTCTTGACTGACTGTCTGTCTGTCTGTCTTGACTGACTGACTGTCTGTCTGTCTTGACTGACTGACTCTCTGTCTGTCTGTCTGTCTTTCTTGACTGACTGTCTGTCTATCTGTCTGTCTGTCTGTCTGTCTTGACTGACTGACTGTCTGTCTGTCTTGACTGACTGACTCTCTGTCTGTCTGTCTGTCTTTCTTGACTGACTGTCTGTCTATCTGTCTGTCTGTCTGTCTGTCTTGACTGACTGACTGACTGTCTGTCTGTCTTGACTAACTGACTGTCTGTCTTGACTGACTGTCTGTCTCTGTCTGTCTGTCTGTCTGTCTTTCTGTCTGTCTATCTTGACTGACTGTCTGTTTGTCTGACCGTCTTGACTGACTGACTGACTGTCGGTCTGTCTCTCTTGACTAACTGTCTATCTGTCTGTCTATCTGTCTTTCTTAACTGACTGTCTGTCTGTATGTCTGTCTGTCTTGACTGACTGACTGTCTGTCTCTCTGTCTTGACTGACTGTTTATCTGTCTGTCTGTCTGTCTTTCTTAACTGACTGTCTGTCTGTATGTCTGTCTTTCTTGACTGACAGACTTTCTGTCTGTCTGTCTTGACTGACTGTCTGTCTGTCTGTCTGTATGTCTATCTGTCTTGACTGACTGTCTGTCTGTCTGTCTGTCTGTCTGTCTGTCTTGACTGACTGACTGTCTGTCTGTCTGTCTGTCTTGACTGACTGACTGTCTGTAGTCTGTCTGTCTCGACTGACTGACTGTCTGTCTGTCTGTCTTACTTGACTGACTGTCTGTTTTTCTTGGATGACGGACTGTCTTTCTGTCTGTCTTGACTGACTGACTGTCTTCCTGTCTTGACAGACTGACTGTCTGTTTGTTTTGACTGACTGACTGTCTGTCTGTCTGTCTGTCTTGACTGACTGACTCTCTGTCTGTCTGTCTGTCTTGACTGACTGACTGTCTGTCTGTCTGTCTGTCTTGACTTACTGACTGTCTGTCTGTCTGTCTGTCTTGACTGACTGACTGTCTGTCTGTCTGTCTGTCTTGACTGACTAACTGTCTGTCTGTCTGTCTGTCCGTCGGTCTGTCTGTCCGTCGGTCTGTCTGTCCGTCGGTCTGTCTGTCCGTCGGTCTGTCTGTCCGTCGGTCTGTCTGTCTGACTGTCTTGACTGACTGTCGGTCTGTCTGTCTTGATTGACTGACTGACTGTCTGTCTGCCTGTCTGACTTGACTGACTGTCTATCTGTCTGTCTGTCTGTCTTTCTCAACTGACTGTCTGTCTGTATGTCTGTCTTTCTTGACTGACTGACTGTCTGTCTGTCTGTCTTGACTGACTGGCTCTCTGTCTGTCTGTCTGTCTTGACTGACTGACTCTCTGTCTGTCTGTCTGTCTTGACTGACTGACTGTCTGTCTGTCTGTCTTGACTGACTGGCTGTCTGTCTGTCTGTCTGTCTGTCTTTTTGTCTGTCTGTCTTGACTGACTGTCTGTCTGTCTGACCGTCTTGACTGACTGTCTTGACTGACTGACTGACTGTCGGTCTGTCTGTCTTGACTGACTACCGATCTGTCTGTCTTGACTAACTGTCTGTCTGTCTGTCTGTCTGTCTTGACTGACTGACTGTCTGTCCGTCTGTCTTGACTGACCGTCTGTCTTGACTGCCTGTCTGTCTGTCTGACTGTCTTGACTGACTGACTGTCTGTCTGTCTTGACTGACTGACTGTCTGTCTGTCTGTCTTGACTGACTGACTGTCTGTCTGTCTTGACTGAATGTCTGTATGTCTGTCTATCTTGATTAACTGACTGTCTGACTGTCTTGACTGACTGACTGTCTGTATGTCTGCCTGTCTTGTCTGTCTGTCTTGCCCGGCTGACTGTCTGTCTGTTTGTCTGTCTGTCTTGACTGTCTTTCTGTCTGTCTTGACTGACTGACTGTCTGTCTCTTTGACTGACTGACTGTCTGTCTGTCTTGACTGACTGACTGTCTTGCTGTCTTGACTGACTGACTGTCTGTCTGTCTTGACTGACTGACTGTCTTCCTGTCTTTCTTGACTGACTGTCTGTTTGTCTTGACTGTTTGACTGTCTGTCTGTCTTGACTGACTGACTGTCTTCCTGTCTTGACAGACTGACTGTCTGTTTGTTTTGACTGACTGACTGTCTGTCTGTCTTTACTGACAGTCTGTTTATTTTGACTGACTGACTGTCTGTCTTGACTGACTGACTCTCTGTCTGTCTTGACTGACTGACTGTCTGTCTGTCTGTCTGTCTTGACTGACTGATTGTCTGTCTGTCTGACTGTCTTGACTGACTGACTGTCTGTCTGTCTGTCTTGACTGACTGACTGTCTGTCTGTCTGTCTTTACTGAGTGACTGTCTGTCTGTCTTGATTAACTGATTGTCTGTCTGTCTTGACTGTCTGTCTGTCTTGTCTGTCTTGTCTGTCTTTCTGTCTGTCTTGACTGACTGACTATCTGTCTGTCTGTCTGTCTGTCTGTCTTGACTGTCTGTCTGTCTGTCTTGACTGACTTACTGTCTGTTTGTTTTAACTGACTGACTGTCTGTCTGTCTCTCTTGACTGAGCGTCTGTCTGTCTGCCTTGATTGCCTGTCTGTCTGCTTGTCTTGACTGACTGTCTGTCAGTCTGTCTTGACTGACTGTCTGTCTGTCTGTCTGTTTTGACTGACTGACTGTCTGTCTTTCTGTCTCTCTGTCTATCTTTCTTGACTGACTGTCTGTCTGTCTGACTGTCTTGGCTGACTGACTGACTGTCTGTCTTGACTGACTAACTGACTGTCTGTCTGTCTTGACTGACTCTCTGTATGTCTGTCTATCTTGATTGACTGATTGTCTGTCTGTCTTGACTGACTGACTGTCTTCCTGTCTTGACTGACTGGCTGTCTGTCTGTCTTGAATGACTGTCTGTATGTCTGTCTGTCTGTCCGTCGGTCTGTCTTTCTGACTGTCTTGACTGACTGTCTGTCTCTCTGCCTTGACTGACTGTCTATCTGTCTGTCTGTCTGTCTTTTTTAACTGACTGTCTGTCTGTATGTCTGTCTGTCTTGACTGACTGACTTTCTGTCTGTCTGTCTGTCTTGACTGACTGTCTGTCTGTCTGTCTGTTTGTCTTGACTGACTGACTGTCTGACTGTCTGTCTGACTGTCTGTCTGCCTGTCTGTTTGTCTTGACTGAATGTCTGTCTGTCTTACTTGACTGACTGTCTGTTTGTCTTGGATGACGAACTGTCTTTCTGTCTGTCTTGACTGACTGACTGTCTTCCTGTCTTGACAGACTGACTGTCTGTTTGTTTTGACTGACTGACTGTCTGACTGTCTTAACTGACTGTCTGTCTGTCTGTCTTGACTGACTGTCTGTTTGTTTTGACTGACTGACTGTCTGTCTGTCTGTCTGTCTTCACTGACTGTCTGTCTGTCTGTCTTGATTGACTGACATACTGTCTGTCTGCCTGTCTGACTTGAGTGACTGTCTATCTGTCTGTCTGTCTGTCTTTCTCAACTGACTGTCTGTCTGTATGTCTGTCTGTCTTGACTGACTGACTGTCTGTCTGTCTGTCTTGACTGACTGTCTGTCTGTCTGACTGTCTTGACTAACTGACTGTCTGTCTGTCTTGACTGACTGACTGACTGTCTGTCTGTCTTGACTGACTGTCTGTATGTCTGTCTATCTTGATTGACTGATTGTCTGTCTGTATTGACTGACTGACTGTCTGTATGTCTGTCTTTCTTGTCTATCTGTCTTGTCTGTCTGTCTGTCTGTCTTGCCTGGCTGACTGTCTGTCTGTTTGTCTGTCTGTCTTGACTGTCTGTCTGTCTGTCTTGACTGACTGACTGTCTGACTCTTTGACTGACTGACTGACTGTCTGTCTGTCTTGACTGACTGACTGTCCTCCTGTCTTTCTTGACTGACTGTCTGTTTGTCTTGACTGACTGACTGTCTGTCTGTCTTGACTAACTGACTGTCTTCCTGTCTTGACTGACTGTCTGTCTGTTTGTCTTGACTGACTGTCTGTATGTCTGTCTGTCTGACTGTCTTGACTGACTGTCTGTCTGTCTGTCTTGATTGACTGACTGACTGGCTATCTGTCTGCCTGTCTGTCTTTACTAAATGTCTATCTGTCTGTCTATCTGTCTTTCTTAACTGACTGTCTGTCTGTATGTCTGTTCGTCTTGACTGACTGACTGTCTGTCTCTCTGTCTTGACTGACTGTTTATCTGTCTGTCTGTCTGTCTTTCTTAACTGACTGTCTGTCTGTATGTCTGTCTGTCTTGACTGACTGACTTTCTGTCTGTCTGTCTTGACTGACTGTCTGTCTGTCTGTCTGTATGTCTATCTGTCTTGACTGACTGACTGACTGACTGACTGTCTGTCTGTCTGTCTGTTTGTCTTGACTGAATTTCTGTCTGTCTTACTTGACTGACTGACTGTCTGCCTGTCTGTTTGTCTTGACTGAATGTCTGTCTGTCTTACTTGACTGACTGTCTGTTTGTCTTGGATGACGGACTGTCTTTCTGTCTGTCTTGACTGACTGACTGTCTTCCTGTCTGGACAGACTGACTGTCTGTTTGTTTTGACTGACTGACTGTCTGTCTGTCTTTACTGACTGTGTCTTGACTGACTGTCTGTCTGTCTGACTGTCTTAACTGACTGTCTGTCTGTGTGTCTTGACTGACTGTCTGTTTGTTTTGACTGACTGACTGTCTGTCTGTCTGTCTGTCTTGACTGACTGACTCTCTGTCTGTCTGTCTGTCTGTCTGTCTTGACTGACTGACTGTCTGTCTGTCTGTCTGTCTTGACTGACTGTCTGTCTGTCTGTCTTGACTGACTGACTGTCCGTCTGTCTGTCTGTCTTGACTGACTGTCTGTCAGTCTGTCTGTCTGTCAGTCTGTCTGTCTGTCTGTCCGTCGGTCTGTCTGTCTGACTGTCTCGACTTACTGTCTGTCTGTCTGTCTTGATTGACTGACTGACTGTCTGTCTGCCTGTCTGACTGACTGTCTGTCTGCCTGTCTGACTTGAGTGACTGTCTATCTGTCTGTCTTTCTCAACTGACTGTCTGTCTGTATGTCTGTCTGTCTTGACTGACTGACTGTCTGTCTGTCTGTCTTGACTGACTGTCTGTCTGTCTGACTGTCTTGACTAACTGACTGTCTGTCTGTCTTGACTGACTGACTGACTGTCTGTCTGTCTTGACTGATTGTCTGTATGTCTGTCTATCTTGATTGACTGATTGTCTGTCTGTATTGACTGACTGACTGTCTGTATGTCTGTCTTTCTTGTCTATCTGTCTTGTCTGTCTGTCTGTCTGTCTTGCCTGGCTGACTGTCTGTCTGTTTGTCTGTCTGTCTTGACTGTCTGTCTGTCTGTCTTGACTGACTGACTGTCTGTCTCTTTGACTGACTGACTGACTGTCTGTCTGTCTTGACTGACTGACTGTCTTCCTGTCTTTCTTGACTGACTGTCTGTTTGTCTAGACTGACTGACTGTCTGTCAGTCTTGACTAACTGACTGTCTTCCTGTCTTGACTGACTGTCTGTCTGTCTGTCTTGACTGACTGTCTGTATGTCTGTCTGTCTGTCTGTCTGTCTGACTGTCTTGACTGACTGTCTATCTGTCTGTCTTGATTGACTGACTGACTGGCTATCTGTCTGCCTGTCTGTCTTGACTAACTGTCTATCTGTCTGTCTATCTGTCTTTCTTAACTGACTGTCTGTCTGTATGTCAGTCTGTCTTGACTGACTGACTGTCTGTCTGTCTGTCTGTCTTTCTTAACTGACTGTCTGTCTGTCTTGACTGACTGACTTTCTGTCTATCTGTCTTGACTGACTGTCTGTCTGTCTGTCTGTATGTCTATCTGTCTTGACTGACTGACTGACTGACTGTCTGTCTGTTTGTCTTGACTGAATTTCTGTCTGTCTTACTTGACTGACTGTCTGTTTTTCTTGGATGACGGACTGTCTTTCTGTCTGTCTTGACTGACTGACTGGCTTCCTGTCTTGACAGACTGACTGTCTGTTTGTTTTGACTGACTGACTGTCTGTCTGACTGTCTGTCTTGACTGACTGACTCTCTGTCTGTCTGTCTGTCTTGACTGACTGACTGTCTGTCTGTCTGTCTGTCTTGACTGACTGACTGTCTGTCTGTCTGTTTGTCTTGACTGACTGACTGACTGACTGTCTGTCTGCCTGTCTGTTTGTCTTGACTGAATGTCTGTCTGTCTTACTTGACTGACTGTCTGTTTGTCTTGGATGACGGACTGTCTTTCTGTCTGTCTTGACTGACTGACTGTCTTCCTGTCTTGACAGACTGACTGTCTGTTTGTTTTGACTGACCGACTGTCTGTCTGTCTTTACTGACTGTGTCTTGACTGACTGTCTGTCTGCCTGACTGTCTTAACTGACTGTCTGTCTGTCTGTCTTGACTGACTGTCTGTTTGTTTTGACTGACTGACTGTCTGTCTGTCTGTCTGTCTTGACTGACTGACTTTCTGTCTGTCTGTCTGTCTTGACTGACTGACTGTCTGTCTGTCTGTCTGTCTGTCTTGACTGACTGTCTGTCTGTCTGTCTGTCTGTCTTGACTGACTGACTGTCTGTCTGTCTGTCTGTCTTGACTGACTGTCTGTCAGTCTGTCTGTCTGTCTGTCCGTCGGTCTGTCTGTCTGACTGTCTCGACTGACTGTCTGTCTGTCTGTCTTGATTGACTGACTGACTGTCTGTCTGCCTGTCTGACTTGAGTGACTGTCTATCTGTCTGTCTGTTTATCTTTCTCAACTGACTGTCTGTCTGTATGTCTGTCTGTCTTGACTGACTGACTGTCTGTCTGTCTGTCTTGACTGACTGTCTGTCTGTCTGACTGTCTTGACTAACTGACTGTCTGTCTGTCTTGACTGACTGACTGACTTCTGTCTGTCTTGACTGACTGTCTGTATGTCTGTCTATCTTGATTGACTGATTGTCTGTCTGTATTGAATGACTGACTGTCTGTATGTCTGTCTTTCTTGTCTATCTGTCTTGTCTGTCTGTCTGTCTGTCTTGCCTGGCTGACTGTCTGTTTGTTTGTCTGTCTGTCTTGACTGTCTGTCTGTCTGTCTTGACTGACTGACTGTCTGTCTCTTTGACTGACTGACTGACTGTCTGTCTGTCTTGACTGACTGACTGTCTTCCTGTCTTTCTTGACTAACTGTCTGTTTGTCTTCACTGACTGACTGTCTGTCTGTCTTGACTAACTGACCGTCTTCCTGTCTTGACTGACTGTCTGTCTGTTTGTCTTGACTTACTGTCTGTATGTCTGTCTGTCTGTCTGTCTGTCTGACTGTCTTGACTGACTGTCTCTCTGTCTGTCTTGATTGACTGACTGACTGGCTATCTGTATGCCTGTCTGTCTTTACTAACTGTCTATCTGTCTGTCTATCTGTCTTTCTTAACTGACTGTCTGTCTGTATGTCTGTTCGTCTTGACTGTCTGTCTCTCTGTCTTGACTGACTGTTTATCTGTCTGTCTGTCTGTCTTTCTTAACTGACTGTCTGTCTGTATGTCTGTCTGTCTTGACTGACTGACTTTCTGTCTGTCTGTCTTGACTGACTGTCTGTCTGTCTGTTTGTATGTCTATCTGTCTTGACTGACTGACTGACTGACTGACTGTCTGTCTGTCTGTCTGTTTGTCTTGACTGAATTTCTGTCTGTCTTACTTGACTGACTGTCTGTTTTTCTTGGATGACGGACTGTCTTTCTGTCTGTCTTGACTGACTGACTGGCTTCCTGTCTTGACAGACTGACTGTCTGTTTGTTTTGACTGACTGACTGTCTGTCTGACTGTCTGTCTTGACTGACTGACTCTCTGTCTGTCTGTCTGTCTTGACTGACTGACTGTCTGTCTGTCTGTCTTGACTGACTGACTGTCTGTCTGTCTGTCTGTCTTGACTGACTGACTGTCTGTCTGTCTGTCTGTCCGTAGGTCTGTCTGTCTGACTGTCTTGACTGACTGTCGGTCTGTCTGTCTTGATTGACTGACTGACTGTCTGTCTGCCTGTCTGACTTGACAGACTGTCTATCTGTCTTTCTGTCTGTCTTTCTCAACTGACTGTCTGTCTGTATGTCTGTCTTTCTTGACTGACTGACTGTCTGTCTGTCTGTCTTGACTGACTGACTCTCTGTCTGTCTGTCTGTCTTGACTGACTGACTGTCTGTCTGTCTGTCTGTCTTGAC
>JAKZAP010000189.1:0-55832 GCA_023053575.1 Branchinecta lynchi | reverse complement strand
AAAACAAACCTTGTGGGAAAACCAACCTTGTGGGGAAACAAACCTTTCTGGAAAACCAACCTTGTTGCAAAACAAACCTTGTGGGAAAACAAACCTTGTGGGAAAACAAACCTTGTGGGGAAACAAACCTTGCGGGAAAACTAACCTTGTGGGAAAACAAACCCTGCGGGAAAACCAACCTTGTGGGAAAACCAACCTTGTGGGGAAACAAACCTTTCGGAAAAACCAACCTTGTGGGAAAACAAACCTTGTGGGAAAACAAACCTTGTGGGGAAACAAACCTTGTGGGAAAACCAACCTTGCGGGAAAGCGAACCTTTTGGGAAAGAGGACCTTTTGGGAAAACCAACACAGTGGGAAAACAAACCTTTTGGGTAAACCAACCTTGCGGGAAAACCAACCTTGGGGGAAAACAAAGCTTGTGGGAAAACAAACCTTTTCGGAAAACCAACCTAGTGGGAAAACCAACCTAGTGGGAAAGCCAACCTTGGGGGAAAGCAAACCTTGTGGGAAAACAAACCTTGTGGGGAAACAAACCTTGCGGGAAAACTAACCTTGTGGGAAAACAAACCCTGCGGGAAAACCAACCTTGGGGGAAAACAAAGCTTGTGGGAAAACAAACCTTGTGGGAAAACCAACCTAGTGGGAAAAACAACCTAGTGGGAAAACAAACCTTGTGAGAAAACAAACCTTGTGGGAAAACCAACCTTAAGGGAAAACTAACCTTGTGGGAAAACAAACCCTGCGGGAAAACCAACCTTGTGGGAAAACCAACCTTGTGGGGAAACAAACCTTTCGGAAAAACCAACCTTGTGGGAAAACAAACCTTGTGGGAAAACAAACCTTGTGGGGAAACAAACCTTGTGGGAAAACCAACCTTGCGGGAAAGCGAACCTTTTGGGAAAGAGGACCTTTTGGGAAAACCAACACAGTGGGAAAACAAACCTTTTGGGTAAACCAACCTTGTGGGAAAATCAACCTTGCGGGAAAGCCAACCTTGGGGGAAAGCAAACCTTGTGGGAAAACAAACCTTGTGGGGAAACAAACCTTGCGGGAAAACTAACCTTGTGGGAAAACAAACCCTGCGGGAAAACCAACCTTGGGGGAAAACAAAGCTTGTGGGAAAACAAACCTTGTGGGAAAACCAACCTAGTGGGAAAAACAACCTAGTGGGAAAACAAACCTTGTGAGAAAACAAACCTTGTGGGAAAACCAACCTTATAGGGAAAGCAACCCTGCGGGAAAACCAACCTTGTGCGAAAACCAACCTTGTGGGAAAACCAACCTTGTGGGAAAGCGAACCTTTTGGGAAAATCAACACAGTGGGAAAACAAACCTTGTGGGAAAACAAACCTTGTGGGAAAACAAACCTTGTGGGGAAACAAACCTTGCGGGAAAACTAATCTTGTGGGAAAACAAACCCTGCGGGAAAACCAACCTTGTGGGAAAACCAACCTTGTGGGGAAACAAACCTTGTGGGAAAACAAACCTTGTGGGAAAACAAACCTTGCGGGAAAACTAACCTTGTGGGAAAACAAACCCTGCGGGAAAACCAACCTTGTGGGAAAACCAACCTTGTGGGAAAACAAACCTTTCGGGAAAAGAAACCTTGTGAGAAAACAAACCTTGTGGGAAAACCAACCTTGCGGGAAAGCGAACCTTGCGGGAAAGCGAACCTCTTGGGAAAACCAACACAGTGGGAAAACAAACCTTGTGAGAAAACAATCCTTGTGGGAAAACAAACCTTGTGGGGAAACAAACCTTGTGGGGAAACAAACCTTGTGGGAAAACTAACCTCGTGGGAAAACAAACCTTGCGGGAAAACTAACCTTGTGGGAAAACAAACCCTGCGGGAAAACCTGCCTTGTGGGAAAACCAACCTTGTGGGGAAACAAACCTTTCGGGAAAACCAACCTTGTGGGAAAACAAACCTTGTGAGAAAACAAACATTGTGGGGAAACAAACCTTGTGGGAAAACCAGCCTTGCGGGAAAGCGAACCTTTTGGGAAAACCAACCTTATGGGGAAAGCAACCCTGCGGGAAAACCAACCTTGTGGGAAAACCAACCTTGTGGGAAAACCAACCTTTTGGGAAAGCGAACCTTTTGGGAAAACCAACACAGTGGGAAAACAAACCTTGTGGGAAAACAAATCTTGTGGGGAAACAAACCTTGCGGGAAAACTAACCTTGTGGGAAAACAAACCCTGCGAGAAAACCAACCTTGTGGGAAAACCAACCTTGTGGGGAAACAAACCTTTCGGGAAAACCAACCTTGTGGGAAAACAAACCTTGTGGGAAAACAAACCTTGTGGGGAAACAAACCTTGTGGGAAAACCAACCTTGCGAAAAGCGAACCTTTTGGGAAAACCAACACAGTGGGAAAACAAACCTTGTGAGAAAACAAACATTGTGGGGAAACAAACCTTGTGGGAAAACCAGCCTTGCGGGAAAGCGAACCTTTTGGGGAAACCAACCTTATGGGGAAAGCAACCCTGTGGGAAAACCAACCTTGTGGGAAAACCAACCTTGTGGGAAAACCAACCTTTTGGGAAAGCGAACCTTTTGGGAAAACCAACACAGTGGGAAAACAAACCTTGTGGGAAAACAAACCTTGTGGGGAAACAAACCTTGCGGGAAAACTAACCTTGTGGGAAAACAAACCCTGCGGGAAAACCAACCTTGTGGGAAAACCAACCTTGTGGGGAAACAAACCTTTCGGGAAAACCAACCTTGTGGGAAAATAAACCTTGTGGGAAAACAAACCTTGTGGGGAAACAAACCTTGTGGGAAAACCAACCTTGCGGGAAAGCGAACCTTTTGGGAAAACCAACACAGTGGGAAAACAAACCTTGTGGGTAAACCAACCTTGCGGGAAAACCAACCTTGGGGGAAAGCAAAGCTTGTGGGAAAACAAACCTTGTATGAAAACCAACCTAGTGGGAAAAACAACCTTGGGGGAAAACAAAGCTTGTGGGAAAATAAACCTTGTGGGAAAACCAACCTAGTGGGAAAAACAACCTAGTGGGAAAACAAACCTTGTGAGAAAACAAACCTTGTGGGAAAACCAACCTTATGGGGAAAGCAACCCTGCGGGAAAACCAACCTTGTGGGAAAACCAACCTTGTGGGAAAGCGAACCTTTTGGGAAAACCAACACAGTGGGAAAACAAACCTTGTGGGGAAACAAACCTTGCGGGAAAACTAACCTTGTGGGAAAACAAACCCTGCGGGAAAACCAACCTTGGGGGAAAACAAAGCTTGTGGGAAAACAAAACCTGCGGGAAATCCAACCTTGTGGGAAAACCAACCTTGTGGGGAAACAAACCTTTCGGGAAAACCAACCTTGTGGGAAAACAAACCTTGCGGGAAAACTAACCTTGTGGGAAAACAAACCCTGCGGGAAAACCAACCTTGTGGGAAAACCAACCTTGTGGGGAAACAAACCTTTCGGGAAAACCAACCTTGTGGGAAAACAAACATTGTGTTAAATCAGACCTTGTGGGAAAACTAACCTTGCGGGAAAACCAACCTTGTGGGAAAACCAACCTTATGGGAAAACCAACCTTGCGGGAAAACCAACCTTGGGGGAAAACAAACCTTGTGGGTAAACAAACCTTGTGGGAAAACAAACCTTGCGGGAAAACCAACCTAGTGGGAAAACAAACCTTGTGAGAAAACAAACCTTGTGGGAAAACCAACCTTATGGGGAAACAAACCCTGCGGGAAAACCAACCTTGTGGGAAAACCAACCTTGCGGGAAAGTGAACCTTTTGGGAAAACCAACACAGTGGGAAAACAAACCTTGTGAGAAAACAATCCTTGTGGGAAAACAAACCTTGTGGGGAAACAAACCTTTTGGGGAAACAAACCTTGTGGGAAAACTAGCCTTGTGGGAAAACAAACCTTGCGGGAAAACTAACCTTGTGGGAAAACAAACCCTGCGGGAAAACAAACATTGTGGGAAAACCAACCTTGTGGGGAAACAAACCTTTCTGGAAAACCAACCTTGTGGCAAAACAAACCTTGTGGGAAAACAAACCTTGTGGGAAAACAAACCTTGTGGGAAAACAAACCTTGTGAGAAAACAAACCTTGTGGGGAAACAAACCTAGTGGGAAAACAAACCTTGTGAGAAAACAAACCTTGTGGGAAAACCAACCTTGCGGGAAAGCGAACCTTGCTTGAAAGCGAACCTCTTGGGAAAACAAACACAGTGGGAAAACAAACCTTGTGAGAAAACAATCCTTGTGGGAAAACAAACCTTGTGGGGAAACAAACCTTGTGGGGAAACAAACCTTGTGGGAAAACAAACCTTGTGAGAAAACAAACCTTGTGGGGAAACAAACCTAGTGGGAAAACAAACCTTGTGAGAAAACAAACCTTGTGGGAAAACCAACCTTGCGGGAAAGCGAACCTTGCGGGAAAACGAACCTCTTGGGAAAACCAACACAGTGGGAAAACAAACCTTGTGAGAAAACAATTCTTGTGGGAAAACAAACCTTGTGGTGAAACAAACCTTTTGGGGAAACAAACCTTGTGGGAAAACTAACCTTGTGGGAAAACAAACCTTGTGGGGAAACAAACTTGTGGGGAAACAAACCTTGAGGGAAAACAAACCTTGTGAGAAAACAATCCTTGTGGGAAAACAAACCTTGTGGGGAAACAAACCTTGTGGGGAAACAAACCTTGTGGGGAAACAAACCTTGTGGGAAAATAAACCTTGTGGGAAAACCAACCTTATGGGGAAAGCAACCCTGCGGGAAAACCAACCTTGTGGGAAAACCAACCTTGTGGGAAAACCAACCTTGTGGGAAAGCGAACCTTTTGGGAAAACCAACACAGTGGGAAAACAAACCTTGTGGGAAAACAAACCTTGTTGGGAAACAAACCTTGCGGGAAAACTAACCTTGTGGGAAAACAAACCCTGCGGGAAAACCAACCTTGGGGGAAAACAAAGCTTGTGGGAAAACAAACCTTGTGGGAAAACCAACCTAGTGGGAAAAACAACCTAGTGGGAAAAAAAATCTTGTGAGAAAACAAACCTTGTGGGAAAACCAACCTCATGGGGAAAGCAACCCTGCGGGAAAACCAACCTTGTGGAAAAACCAACCTTGTGGGAAAACCAACCTTGTGGGAAAGCGAACCTTTTGGGAAAACCAACACAGTGGGAAAACAAACCTTGTGGGAAAATAAACCTTGTGGGGAAACAAACCTTGCGGGAAAACTAACCTTGTGGGAAAACAAACCCTGCGGGAAAACCAACCTTGTGGGAAAACCAACCTTGTGGGGAAACAAACCTAGTGGGAAAACAAACCTTGTGAGAAAACATACCTTGTGGGAAAACCAACCTTGCGGGAAAGCGAACCTTGCGGGAAAGCGAACCTCTTGGGAAAACCAACACAGTGGGAAAACAAACCTTGTGAGAAAACAATCCTTGTGGGAAAACAAACCTTGTGGGGAAACAAACCTTGTGGGGAAACAAACCTTGTGGGAAAACTAACCTTGTGGGAAAACAAACCTTGTGGGGAAACAAACCTTGTGGGGAAACAAACCTTGTGGGAAAACAAACCTTGTGAGAAAACAATCCTTGTGGGAAAACAAACCTTGTGGGGAAACAAACCTTGTGGGGAAACAAACCTTGTGGGGAAACAAACCTTGTGGGAAAACAAACCTTGTGGGAAAACCAACCTTATGGGGAAAGCAACCCTGCGGGAAAACCAACCTTGTGGGAAAACCAACCTTGTGGGAAAACAAACCTTGTGGGAAAGCGAACCTTTTGGGAAAACCAACACAGTGGGAAAACAAACCTTGTGGGAAAACAAACCTTGTGGGGAAACAAACCTTGCGGGAAAACTAACCTTGTGGGAAAACAAACCCTGCGGGAAAACCAACCTTGGGGGAAAACAAAGCTTGTGGGAAAACAAACCTTGTGGGAAAACCAACCTAGTGGGAAAAACAACTTAGTGGGAAAACAAACCTTGTGAGAAAACAAACCTTGTGGGAAAACCAACCTCATGGGGAAAGCAACCCTGCGGGAAAACCAACCTTGTGGAAAAACCAACCTTGTGGGAAAACCAACCTTGTGGGAAAGCGAACCTTTTGGGAAAACCAACACAGTGGGAAAACAAACCTTGTGGGAAAATAAACCTTGTGGGGAAACAAACCTTGCGGGAAAACTAACCTTGTGGGAAAACAAACCCTGCGAGAAAACCAACCTTGTGGGAAAACCAACCTTGTGGGGAAACAAACCTTTCGGGAAAACCAACCTTTTGGGAAAACAAACCTTGCGGGAAAACTAACCTTGTGGGAAAACAAACCCTGCGGGAAAACCAACCTTGTGGGAAAACCAACCTTGTGGGGAAACAAACCTTTCGGGAAAACCAACCTTGTGGGGAAACAAACATTGTGTTAAATCAGACCTTGTGGGAAAACTAACCTTGCGGGAAAACCAACCTTGTGGGAAAACCAACCTTATGGGAAAACCAACCTTGCGGGAAAACCAACCTTGGGGGAAAACAAACCTTGTGGGTAAACAAACCTTGTGGGATAACAAACCTTGTGGGAAAACCAACCTAGTGGGAAAACAATCCTTGTGAGAAAACAAACCTTTTGGGAAAACCAACCTTATGGGGAAACAAACCCTGCGGGAAAACCAACCTTGTGGGAAAACCAACCTTGCGGGAAAGAGAACCTTTTGGGAAAACCAACACAGTGGGAAAACAAACCTTCTGGGAAAACAATCCTTGTGGGAAAACAAACCTTGTGGGGAAACAAACCTTGTGGGGAAACAAACCTTGTGGGAAAACTAACCTTGTGGGAAAACAAACCTTGCGGGAAAACTAACCTTGTGGGAAAACAAACCCTGCGGGAAAACAAACCTTGTGGGAAAACCAACCTTGTGGGGAAACAAATCTTTCTGGAAAACCAACCTTGTGGCAAAACAAACCTTGTGGGAAAACAAACCTTGTGGGAAAACAAACCTTGTGGGAAAACAAACCTTGTGAGAAAACAAACCTTGTGGGGAAACAAACCTAGTGGGAACACAAACCTTGTGAGAAAACAAACCTTGTGGGAAAACCAACCTTGCGGGAAAGCGAACCTTGCGGGAAAGCGAACCTCTTGGGAAAACCAACACAGTGGGAAAACAAACCTTGTGAGAAAACGATCCTTGTGGGAAAACAAACCTTGTGGGGAAACAAACCTTGTGGGGAAACAAACCTTGTGGGAAAACTAACCTTGTGGGAAAACAAACCTTGCGGGAAAACTAACCTTGTGGGAAAACAAACCCTGCGGGAAAACCAGCCTTGTGGGAAAACCAACCTTGTGGGGAAACAAACCTTTCGGGAAAACCAACCTTGTGGGAAAACAAACCTTGTGAGAAAACAAACATTGTGGGGAAACAAACCTTGTGGGAAAACCCGCCTTGCGGGAAAGCGAACCTTTTGGGAAAACCAACCTTATGGGGAAAGCAACCCTGCGGGAAAACCAACCTTGTGGGAAAACCAACCTTGTGGGAAAACCAACCTTTTGGGAAAGCGAACCTTTTGGGAAAACCAACACAGTGGGAAAACAAACCTTGTGGGAAAACAAACCTTGTGGGGAAACAAACCTTGCGGGAAAACTAACCTTGTGGGAAAACAAACCCTGCGGGAAAACCAACCTTGTGGGAAAACCAACCTTGTGGGGAAACAAACCTTTCGGGAAAACCAACCTTGTGGGAAAACAAACCTTGTGGGAAAACAAACCTTGTGGGGAAACAAACCTTGAGGGAAAACCAACCTTGCGGGAAAGCGAACCTTTCGGGAAAACCAACACAGTGGGAAAACAAACCTTGTGGGTAAACCAACCTTGCGGGAAAACCAACCTTGGGGGAAAACAAAGCTTGTGGGACAACAAACCTTGTGGGAAAAACAACCTAGTGGGAAAAACAACCTTGGGGGAAAACAAAGCTTGTGGGAAAACAAACCTTGTGGGAAAACCAACCTAGTGTGAAAAACAACCTAGTGGGAAAACAAACCTTGTGAGAAAACAAACCTTGTGGGAAAACCAACCTTATGGGGAAAGCAACCCTGCGGGAAAACCAACCTTGTGGGAAAACCAACCTTGTGGGAAAACCAACCTTGTGGGAAAGCGAACCTTTTGGGAAAACCAACACAGTGGGAAAACAAACCTTGTGGGAAAACAAACCTTGTGGGGAAACAAACCTTGCGGGAAAACTAACCTTGTGGGAAAACAAACCCTGCGGGAAAACCAACCTTGGGGGAAAACCAACCTTGAGGGAAAGCGAACCTTTTGGGACAACCAACACAGTGGGAAAACAAACCTTGTGGGAAAACCAACCTTGCGGGAAAACCAACCTTGGGGGAAAACAAACCTTGTGGGAAAACAAACCTTGTGGGGAAACAAACCTAGTGGGAAAACAAACCTTGTGAGAAAACAATCCTTGTGGGAAAACAAACCTTGTGGGGAAACAAACCTTGCGGGAAAACTAACCTTGTGGGAAAACAAACCCTGCGGGAAAACCAACCTTGTGGGAAAACCAACCTTGTGGGGAAACAAACCTTTCGGGAAAACCAACCTTGTGGGAAAACAAACCTTGTGGGAAAACAAACCTTGTGGGGAAACAAACCTTGTGGGAAAACCAACCTTGCGGGAAAGCGAACCTTTTGGGAAAACCAACAAAGTGGGAAAACAAACCTTGTGGGAAAACCAACCTTGCGGGAAAACCAACCTTGGGGGAAAACAAAGCTTGTGGGAAAACAAACCTTGTGGGAAAGCGAACCTTGCGGGAAAGCGAACCTTTTGGGAAAACCAACACAGTGGGAAAACAAACCTTGTGAGAAAACAATCCTTGTGGGAAAACAAACCTTGTGGGGAAACAAACCTTGTGGGGAAACAAACCTTGTGGGAAAACTAACCTTGTGGGAAAACAAACCTTGCGGGAAAACTAACCTTGTGGGAAAACAAACCCAGCGGGAAAACCAGCCTTGTGGGAAAACCAACCTTGTGGGGAAAATAACCTTTCGGGAAAACCAACCTTGTGGGAAAACAAACCTTTTGAGAAAACAAACATTGTGGGGAAACAAACCTTGTGGGAAAACCAGCCTTGCGGGAAAGCAAACCTTTTGGGAAAACCAACACAGTGGGAAAACAAACCTTGTGGGAAAACCAACCTTGCGGGAAAACCAACCTTGGGGGAAAACAAAGCTTGTGGGAAAACAAACCTTTTCGGAAAACCAACCTAGTGGGAAAAACAACCTAGTGGGAAAACAAACCTTGTGAGAAAACAAACCTTGTGGGAAAACCAACCTTATGGGGAAAGCAACCCTGCGGGAAAACCAACCTTGTGGGAAAACGAACCTTGTGGGAAAACGAACCTTGTGGGAAAGCGAACCTTTTGGGAAAACCAACACAGTGGGAAAACAAACCTTGTGGGAAAACCAACCTTGCGGGAAAACCAACCTTGGGGGAAAACAAAACTTGTGGGAAAACAAACCTTGTGGGGAAACAAACCTAGTGGGAAAACAAAATTTGTGAGAAAACAATCCTTGTGGGAAAACAAACCTTGTGGGGAAACAAACCTTGCGGGAAAACTAACCTTGTGGGAAAACAAACCCTGCGGGAAAACCAACCTTGTGCGAAAACCAACCTTGTGGGGAAACAAACCTTTCGGGAAAACCAACCTTGTGTGAAAACAAACCTTGTGGGAAAACAAACCTTGTGGGGAAACAAACCTTGTGGGAAAACCAACCTTGCGGGAAAGCGAACCTTTTGGGAAAACCAACAAAGTGGGAAAACAAACCTTGTGGGAAAACCAACCTTGCGGGAAAACCAACCTTGGGGGAAAACAAAGCTTGTGGGAAAACAAACCTTGTGGGAAGACCAACCTAGTGGGAAAAACAACCTAGTGGGAAAACAAACCTTATGGGGAAAGCAACCCTGCGGGAAAACCAACCTTGTGGGAAAACCAACCTTGTGGGAAAGCGAACCTTTTGGGAAAACCAACACAGTGGGAAAACAAACCTTGTGGGAAAACCAACCTTGCGGGAAAACCAACCTTGGGGGAAAACAAACCTTGTGGGAAAACAAACCTTGTGGGGAAACAAACCTTGTGGGGAAACAAACCTTGTGGGAAAACTAACCTTGTGGGAAAACAAACCTTGTGGGGAAACCAACCTTGTGGGAAAGCGAACCTTTTGGGAAAACCAACACAGTGGGAAAACAAACCTTGTGGGGAAACAAACCTTGCGGGAAAACTAACCTTGTGGGAAAACAAACCCTGTGGGAAAACCAACCTTGTGGGGAAACAAACCTTTCGGGAAAACCAACCTTGTGGGAAAACAAACCTTGTGGGAAAACAAACCTTGTGGGGAAACAAACCTTAAGGGAAAACGAACCTTGTGGGAAAACAAACCCTGCGGGAAAACCAACCTTGTGGGAAAACCAACCTTGTGGGGAAACAAACCTTTCGGAAAAACCAACCTTGTGGGAAAACAAAACTTGTGGGAAAACAAACCTTGTGGGGAAACAAACCTTGTGGGAAAACCAACCTTGCGGGAAAGCGAACCTTTTGGGAAAGAGAACATTTTGGGAAAACCAACACAGTGGGAAAACAAACCTTTTGGGTAAACCAACCTTGCGGGAAAACCAACCTTGGGGGAAAACAAAGCTTGTGGGAAAACAAACCTTTTCGGAAAACCAACCTAGTGGGAAAAACAACCTAGTGGGAAAACAAACCTTGTGAGAAAACAAACCTTGTTGGAAAACCAACCTTATGGGGAAAGCAACCCTGCGGGAAAACCAACCTTGTGGGAAAACCAACCTTGTGGGAAAGCGAACCTTTTGGGAAAACCAACACAGTGGGAAAACAAACCTTGTGGGAAAACAAACCTTGTGGGGAAACAAACCTTGCGGGAAAACTAACCTTGTGGGAAAACAAACCCTGCGGGAAAACCAACCTTGGGGGAAAACAAAGCTTGTGGGAAAACAAACCTTGTGGGAAAAACCAACCTAGTGGGAAAAACAACCTAGTGGGAAAACAAACCTTGTGAGAAAACAAACCTTGTGGGAAAACCAACCTTATAGGGAAAGCAACCCTGCGGGAAAACCAACCTTGTGGGAAAACCAACCTTGTGGGAAAACCAACCTTGTGGGAAAGCGAACCTTTTGGGAAAACCAACAAAGTGGGAAAACAAACCTTGTGGGAAAACAAACCTTGTGGGGAAACAAACCTTGCGGGAAAACTAACCTTGTGGGAAAACAAACCCTGCGGGAAAACCAACCTTGTGGGAAATCCAACCTTGTGGGGAAACAAACCTTTCGGGAAAACCAACCTTGTGGGAAAACAAACCTTGCGGGAAAATCAACCTTGTGGGGAAACAAACCTATCGGGAAAACCAACGTTGTGGGAAAACAAACATTGTGTTAAATCAGACCTTGTCGGAAAACTAACCTTGCGGGAAAACCAACCTTGTGGGAAAACCAACCTTATGGGAAAACCAACCTTGCGGGAAAACCAACCTTGGGGGAAAACAAACCTTGTGGGTAAACAAACCTTGTGGGAAAACAAACCTTGTGGGAAAACCAACCTAGTGGGAAAACAAACCTTGTGAGAAAACAAACCTTGTGGGAAAACCAACCTTATGGGGAAACAAACCCTGCGGGAAAACCAACCTTGTGGGAAAACCAACCTTGCGGGAAAGCGAACCTTTTGGGAAAACCAACACAGTGGGAAAACAAACCTTGTGAGAAAACAATCCTTGTGGTAAAACAAACCTTGTGGGGAAACAAACCTTGTGGGGAAACAAACCTTGTGGGAAAACTAACCTTGTGGGAAAACAAACCTTGCGGGAAAACTAACCTTGTGGGAAAACAAACCCTGCGGGAAAACAAACCTTGTGGGAAAACCAACCTTGTGGGGAAACAAACCTTTCTGGAAAACCAACCTTGTTGCAAAACAAACCTTGTGGGAAAACAAACCTTGTGGGAAAACAAACCTTGTGGGGAAACAAACCTTGCGGGAAAACTAACCTTGTGGGAAAACAAACCCTGCGGGAAAACCAACCTTGTGGGAAAACCAACCTTGTGAGGAAACAAACCTTTCGGGAAAACCAACCTTGTGGGAAAACAAACCTTGTGGGAAAACAAACCTTGTGGGGAAACAAACCTTAAGGGAAAACTAACCTTGTGGGAAAACAAACCCTGCGGGAAAACCAACCTTGTGGGAAAACCAACCTTGTGGGGAAACAAACCTTTCGGAAAAACCAACCTTGTGGGAAAACAAACCTTGTGGGAAAAAAAACCTTGTGGGGAAACAAACCTTGTGGGAAAACCAACCTTGCGGGAAAGCGAACCTTTTGGGAAAGAGGACCTTTTGGGAAAACCAACACAGTGGGAAAACAAACCTTTTGGGTAAACCAACCTTGCGGGAAAACCAACCTTGGGGGAAAACAAAGCTTGTGGGAAAACAAACCTTTTCGGAAAACCAACCTAGTGGGAAAAACAACCTAGTGGGAAAACAAACCTTGTGAGAAAACAAACCTTGTTGGAAAACCAACCTTATGGGGAAAGCAACCCTGCGGGAAAACCAACCTTGTGGGAAAACCAACCTTGTGGGAAAGCGAACCTTTTGGGAAAACCAACACAGTGGGAAAACAAACCTTGTGGGAAAACAAACCTTGTGGGGAAACAAACCTTGTGGGAAAACTAACCTTGTGGGAAAACAAACCCTGCGGGAAAACCAACCTTGGGGGAAAACAAAGCTTGTGGGAAAACAAACCTTGTGGGAAAAACCAACCTAGTGGGAAAAACAACCTAGTGGGAAAACAAACCTTGTGAGAAAACAAACCTTGTGGGAAAACCAACCTTATAGGGAAAGCAACCCTGCGGGAAAACCAACCTTGTGGGAAAACCAACCTTGTGGGAAAACCAACCTTGGGGGAAAGCGAACCTTTTGGGAAAACCAACACAGTGGGAAAACAAACCTTGTGGGAAAACAAACCTTGTGGGGAAACAAACCTTACGGGAAAACTAACCTTGTGGGAAAACAAACCCTGAGGGAAAACCAACCTTGTGGGAAAACCAACCTTGTGGGGAAACAAACCTTTCGGGAAAACCAACCTTGTGGGAAAACAAACCTTGCGGGAAAACTAACCTTGTGGGAAAACAAACCCTGCGGGAAAACCAACCTTGTGGGAAAACCAACCTTGTGGGGAAACAAACCTTTCGGGAAAACCAACCTTGTGGGAAAACAAACATTGTGTTAAATCAGACCTTGTCGGAAAACTAACCTTGCGGGAAAACCAACCTTGTGGGAAAACCAACCTTATGGGAAAACCAACCTTGCGGGAAAACCAACCTTGGGGGAAAACAAACCTTGTGGGTAAACAAACCTTGTGGGAAAACAAACCTTGTGGGAAAACCAACCTAGTGGGAAAACAAACCTTGTGAGAAAACAAACCTTGTGGGAAAACCAACCTTATGGGGAAACAAACCCTGCGGGAAAACCAACCTTGTGGGAAAACCAACCTTGCGAGAAAGCGAACCTTTTGGGAAAACCAACACAGTGGGAAAACAAACCTTGTGAGAAAACAATCCTTGTGGGAAAACAAACCTTGTGGGGAAACAAACCTTGTGGGGAAACAAACCTTGTGGGAAAACTAACCTTGTGGGAAAACAAACCTTGCGGGAAAACTAACCTTGTGGGAAAACAAACCCTGCGGGAAAACAAACCTTGTGGGAAAACCAACCTTGTGGGGAAACAAACCTTTCTGGAAAACCAACCTTGTTGCAAAACAAACCTTGTGGGAAAACAAACCTTGTGGGAAAACAAACCTTGTGGGAAAACAAACCTTGTGAGAAAACAAACCTTGTGGGGAAACAAACCTAGTGGGAAAACAAACCTTGTGAGAAAACAAACCTTGTGGGAAAACCAACCTTGCGGGAAAGTGAACCTTGCGGGAAAGCGAAACTCTTGGGAAAACCAAAACAGTGGGAAAACAAACCTTGTGAGAAAACAATCCTTGTGGGAAAACAAACCTTGTGGGGAAACAAACCTTGTGGGGAAACAAACCTTGTGGGAAAACAAACCTTGTGAGAAAACAAACCTTGTGGGGAAACAAACCTAGTGGGAAAACAAACCTTGTGAGAAAACAAACCTTGTGGGAAAACCAACCTTGCGGGAAAGCGAACCTCTTGGGAAAACCAACACAGTGGGAAAACAAACCTTGTGAGAAAACAATCCTTGTGGGAAAACAAACCTTGTGGGGAAACAAACCTTGTGGGGAAACAAACCTAGTGGGAAAACTAACCTTGTGGGAAAACAAACCTTGTGGGGAAACAAACCTTGTGGGGAAACAAACCTTGTGGGAAAACTAACCTTGTGGGAAAACAAACCTTGCGGGAAAACTAACCTTGTGGGAAAACAAAACCTGCGGTAAAACCAACCTTGTGGGAAAACCAACCTTGTGGGGAAACAAACCTTTCGGGAAAACCAACCTTGTGGGAAAACAAACCTTGTGGGAAAACAAACCTTGTGGGAAAACAAACCTTATGGGGAAAGCAACCCTGCGGGAAAACCAACCTTGTGGGAAAACCAACCTTGTGGGAAAGCGAACCTTTTGGGAAAACCAACACAGTGGGAAAACAAACCTTGTGGGAAAACCAACCTTGCGGGAAAACCAACCTTTTGGGAAAACAAACCTTGTGGGAGAACAAACCTTGTGGGAAAACAAACCTTATGCTGAAAGCAACCCTGCGGGAAAACCAACCTTGTGGGAAAGCGAACCTTTTGGGAAAACCAACACAGTGGGAAAACAAACCTTGTGGGAAAACCAACCTTGCGGGAAAACCAACCTTGTGGGAAAACAAACCTTGTGGGAAAACAAACCTTGTGGGAAAACAAACCTTGTGGGAAAACAAACCTTATGGGTAAACAAAACTTGTGGGGAAACAAACCTTGTGGGAAAACCAACCTTGCGGGAAAGCGAACCTTTTGGGAAAACCAACACAGTGGGAAAACAAACCTTGTGGGAAAACCAACCTTGCGGGAAAACCAACCTTGGGGGAAAACAAAGCTTGTGGGAAAACAAACCTTGTGGGAAAACAAACCTTGTGGGAAAACAAACCTTATGGGAAAACAAACCTTGTGGGGAAACAAACCTTGTGGGAAAACCAACCTTGCGGGAAAGCGAACCTTTTGGGAAAACCAACACAGTGGGAAAACAAACCTTGTGGGAAAACCAACCATGCGGGAAAACCAACCTTTGGGGAAAACAAACCTTGTGGGAAAACACACCTTGTGGGGAAACAAACCTAGTGGGAAAACAAACCTAGTGAGAAAACAAAACCAACCTTGTGGGAAAACCAACCTTGTGTCCTTGTGGGAAAACAAACCTTGTGGGGAAACAAACCTTGTGGGGAAACAAACCTTGTTTGAAAACTAACCTTGTGGGAAAACAAACCTTGCGGGAAAACTAACCTTGTGGGAAAACAAACCTTATGGGGAAAGCAACCCTGCGGGAAAACCAACCTTGTGGGAAAACCAACCTTGTGGGAAAGCGAACCTTTTGGGAAAACCAACACAGTGGGAACACAAACCTTGTGGGAAAACCAACCTTGCGGGAAAACCAACCTTGTGGGAAAACAAACCTTGTGGGAAAACAAACCTTGTGGGAAAACAAACCTTGTGGGAAAACAAACCTTATGGGAAAACAAACCTTGTGGGGAAACAAACCTTGTGGGAAAACCAACCTTGCGGGAAAGCGAACCTTTTGGGAAAACCAACACAGTGGGAAAACAAACCTTGTGGGAAAAACAACCTTGCGGGAAAACCAACCTTGGGGGAAAACAAAGCTTGTGGGAAAACAAACCCTGCGGGAAAACCAACCTTGTGGGAAAACCAACCTTGTGGGGAAACAAACCTTTCGGGAAAACTAACCTTGTGGGAAAACAAACCCTGCGGGAAAACGAACCTTGTGGGAAAACAAACCTTGTGGGAAAACAAACCTTGTGGGAAAACAAACCTTGTGAGAAAACAAACCGTGTGGGAAAACCAACCTTATGGGGAAACAAACCCTGCGGGAAAACCAACCTTGTGGGAAAACCAACCTTGCGGGAAAGCGAACCTTTTGGGAAAACCAACACAGTGGGAAAAAAACCTTGTGGGAAAACCAACCTTGCGGGAAAACCAACCTTGGGGGAAAAGAAACCATGCGGAAAAACAAACCTTGTGGGGAAACAACCCTAGTGGGAAAACAAACCTTGTGAGAAAACAATCCTTGTGGGAAAACAAACCTTGGGGGGAAACAAACCTTGCGGGGAAACTAACCTTGTGGGAAAACAAACCCTGCGGGAAAACCAACCTTGTGGGGAAACAAACCTTTCGGGAAAACTAACCTTGTGGGAAAACAAACCCTGCGGGAAAACGAACCTTGTGGGAAAACAAACCTTGTGGGAAAACAAACCTTGTGGGAAAACAAACCTTGTGAGAAAACAAACCTTGTGGGAAAACCAACCTTATGGGGAAACAAACCCTGCGGGAAAACCAACCTTGCGGGAAAACAAACCTTGTGGGAAAACAAACCTTGTGAGAAAACAAACCTTGTGGGGAAACAAACCTAGTGGGAAAACAAACCTTGTGAGAAAACAAACCTTGTGGGAAAACCAACCTTGCGGGAAAGCGAACCTTGCGGGAAAGCGAAACTCTTGGGAAAACCAACACAGTGGGAAAACAAACCTTGTGAGAAAACAATCCTTGTGGGAAAACAAACCTTGTGGGGAAACAAACCTTGTGGGGAAACAAACCTTGTGGGAAAACAAACCTTGTGAGAAAACAAACCTTGTGGGGAAACAAACCTAGTGGGAAAACAAACCTTGTGAGAAAACAAACCTTGTGGGAAAACCAACCTTGCGGGAAAGCGAACCTCTTGGGAAAACCAACACAGTGGGAAAACAAACCTTGTGAGAAAACAATCCTTGTGGGAAAACAAACCTTGTGGGGAAACAAACCTTGTGGGGAAACAAACCTTGTGGGAAAACTAACCTTGTGGGAAAACAAACCTTGTGGGGAAACAAACCTTGTGGGGAAACAAACCTTGTGGGAAAACTAACCTTGTGGGAAAACAAACCTTGCGGGAAAACTAACCTTGTGGGAAAACAAAACCTGCGGTAAAACCAACCTTGTGGGAAAACCAACCTTGTGGGGAAACAAACCTTTCGGGAAAACCAACCTTGTGGGAAAACAAACCTTGTGGGAAAACAAACCTTGTGGGAAAACAAACCTTATGGGGAAAGCAACCCTGCGGGAAAACCAACCTTGTGGGAAAACCAACCTTGTGGGAAAGCGAACCTTTTGGGAAAACAAACCTTGTGGGAGAACAAACCTTGTGGGAAAACAAACCTTATGCTGAAAGCAACCCTGCGGGAAAACCAACCTTGTGGGAAAGCGAACCTTTTGGGAAAACCAACACAGTGGGAAAACAAACCTTGTGGGAAAACCAACCTTGCGGGAAAACCAACCTTTTGGGAAAACAAACCTTGTGGGAGAACAAACCTTGTGGGAAAACAAACCTTATGCTGAAAGCAACCCTGCGGGAAAACCAACCTTGTGGGAAAGCGAACCTTTTGGGAAAACCAACACAGTGGGAAAACAAACCTTGTGGGAAAACCAACCTTGCGGGAAAACCAACCTTGTGGGAAAACAAACCTTGTGGGAAAACAAACCTTGTGGGAAAACAAACCTTGTGGGAAAACAAACCTTATGGGTAAACAAAACTTGTGGGGAAACAAACCTTGTGGGAAAACCAACCTTGCGGGAAAGCGAACCTTTTGGGAAAACCAACACAGTGGGAAAACAAACCTTGTGGGAAAACCAACCTTGCGGGAAAACCAACCTTGGGGGAAAACAAAGCTTGTGGGAAAACAAACCTTGTGGGAAAACAAACCTTGTGGGAAAACAAACCTTATGGGAAAACAAACCTTGTGGGGAAACAAACCTTGTGGGAAAACCAACCTTGCGGGAAAGCGAACCTTTTGGGAAAACCAACACAGTGGGAAAACAAACCTTGTGGGAAAACCAACCATGCGGGAAAACCAACCTTTGGGGAAAACAAACCTTGTGGGAAAACACACCTTGTGGGGAAACAAACCTAGTGGGAAAACAAACCTAGTGAGAAAACAATCCTTGTGGGAAAACAAACCTTGTGGGGAAACAAACCTTGTGGGGAAACAAACCTTGTTTGAAAACTAACCTTGTGGGAAAACAAACCTTGCGGGAAAACTAACCTTGTGGGAAAACAAACCTTATGGGGAAAGCAACCCTGCGGGAAAACCAACCTTGTGGGAAAACCAACCTTGTGGGAAAGCGAACCTTTTGGGAAAACCAACACAGTGGGAACACAAACCTTGTGGGAAAACCAACCTTGCGGGAAAACCAACCTTGTGGGAAAACAAACCTTGTGGGAAAACAAACCTTGTGGGAAAACAAACCTTGTGGGAAAACAAACCTTACGGGAAAACAAACCTTGTGGGGAAACAAACCTTGTGGGAAAACCAACCTTGCGGGAAAGCGAACCTTTTGGGAAAACCAACACAGTGGGAAAACAAACCTTGTGGGAAAAACAACCTTGCGGGAAAACCAACCTTGGGGGAAAACAAAGCTTGTGGGAAAACAAACCCTGCGGGAAAACCAACCTTGTGGGAAAACCAACCTTGTGGGGAAACAAACCTTTCGGGAAAACTAACCTTGTGGGAAAACAAACCCTGCGGGAAAACGAACCTTGTGGGAAAACAAACCTTGTGGGAAAACAAACCTTGTGGGAAAACAAACCTTGTGAGAAAACAAACCGTGTGGGAAAACCAACCTTATGGGGAAACAAACCCTGCGGGAAAACCAACCTTGTGGGAAAACCAACCTTGCGGGAAAGCGAACCTTTTGGGAAAACCAACACAGTGGGAAAAAAACCTTGTGGGAAAACCAACCTTGCGGGAAAACCAACCTTGGGGGAAAAGAAACCATGCGGAAAAACAAACCTTGTGGGGAAACAACCCTAGTGGGAAAACAAACCTTGTGAGAAAACAATCCTTGTGGGAAAACAAACCTTGGGGGGAAACAAACCTTGCGGGGAAACTAACCTTGTGGGAAAACAAACCCTGCGGGAAAACCAACCTTGTGGGGAAACAAACCTTTCGGGAAAACTAACCTTGTGGAAAAACAAACCCTGCGGGAAAACGAACCTTGTGGGAAAACAAACCTTGTGGGAAAACAAACCTTGTGGGAAAACAAACCTTGTGAGAAAACAAACCTTGTGGGAAAACCAACCTTATGGGGAAACAAACCCTGCGGGAAAACCAACCTTGCGGGAAAACCAACCTTGCGGGAAAGCGAACCTTTTGGGAAAACCAACACAGTGGGAAAACAAACCTTGTGAGAAAACAATCCTTGTGGGAAAACAAACCTTGTGGGGAAACAAACCTTGTGGGGAAACAAACCTTGTGGGAAAACTAACCTTGTGGGGAAACAAACCTTGCGGGAAAGCGAACCTTTTGGGAAAACCAACACAGTGGGAAAACAAACCTTGTGAGAAAACAATCCTTGTGGGAAAACAAACCTTGTGGGGAAACAAACCTTGTGGGGAAACAAACCTTGTGGGAAAACTAGCCTTGTGGGAAAACCAACCTTGTGGGAAAACCAACCTTGTGGGAAAGCGAACCTTTTGGGAAAACCAACACAGTGGGAAAACAAACCTTGTGGGAAAACAAACCTTGTGGGGAAACAAACCTTGCGGGAAAACTAACCTTGTGGGAAAACAAACCCTGCGGGAAAACCAACCTTGGGGGAAAACCAACCTTGCGGGAAAGCGAACCTTTTGGGAAAACCAACACAGTGGGAAAACAAACCTTGTGAGAAAACAATCCTTGTGGGAAAACAAACCTTGTGGGGAAACAAACCTTGTGGGGAAACAAACCTTGTGGGAAAACTAACCTTGTGGGAAAACAAACCTTGCGGGAAAACTAACCTTGTGGGAAAACAAACCCTGCGGGAAAACAAACCTTGTGGGAAAACCAACCTTATGGGGAAAGCAACCCTGCGGGAAAACCAACCTTGTGGGAAAACCAACCTTGTGGGAAAACCAACCTTGTGGGAAAACCAACCTTGTGGGAAAGCGAACCTTTTGGGAAAACCAACACAGTGGGAAAACAAACCTTGTGGGAAAACAAACCTTGCGGGAAAACTAACCTTGTGGGAAAACAAACCCTGCGGGAAAACAAACCTTGTGGGAAAACCAACCTTGTGGGGAAACAAACCTTTCTGGAAAACCAACCTTGTGGCAAAACAAACCTTGTGGGTAAACCAACCTTGTGGGAAAAGAAAGCTTGTGGGAAAACAAACCCTGCGGGAAAACCAACCTTGTGGGAAAACCAACCTTGTGGGGAAACAAACCTTTCGGGAAAACTAACCTTGTGGGAAAACAAACCCTGCGGGAAAACGAACCTTGTGGGAAAACAAACCTTGTGGGAAAACAAACCTTGTGGGAAAACAAACCTTGTGAGAAAACAAACCTTGTGGGAAAACCAACCTTATGGGGAAACAAACCCTGCGGGAAAACCAACCTTGTGGGAAAACCAACCTTGCGGGAAAGCGAACCTTTTGGGAAAACCAACACAGTGGGAAAAAAACCTTGTGGGAAAACCAACCTTGCGGGAAAACCAACCTTGGGGGAAAAGAAACCATGTGGGAAAACAAACCTTGTGGGGAAACAAACCTAGTGGAAAAACAAACCTTGTGAGAAAACAATCCTTGTGGGAAAACAAACCTTGGGGGGAAACAAACCTTGCGGGGAAACTAACCTTGTGGGAAAACAAACCCTGCGGGAAAACCAACCTTGTGGGGAAACAAACATTTCGGGAAAACTAACCTTGTGGGAAAACAAACCCTGCGGGAAAACGAACCTTGTGGGAAAACAAACCTTGTGGGAAAACAAACCTTGTGGGAAAACAAACCTTGTGAGAAAACAAACCTTGTGGGAAAACCAACCTTATGGGGAAACAAACCCTGCGGGAAAACCAACCTTGCGGGAAAACCAACCTTGCGGGAAAGCGAACCTTTTGGGAAAACCAACACAGTGGGAAAACAAACCTTGTGAGAAAACAATCCTTGTGGGAAAACAAACCTTGTGGGGAAACAAACCTTGTGGGGAAACAAACCTTGTGGGAAAACTAACCTTGTGGGAAAACAAAACTTGCGGGAAAGCGAACCTTTTGGGAAAACCAACACAGTGGGAAAACAAACCTTGTGAGAAAACTATCCTTGTGGGAAAACAAACCTTGTGGGGAAACAAACCTTGTGGGGAAACAAACCTTGTGGGAAAACTAGCCTTGTGGGAAAACCAACCTTGTGGGAAAACCAACCTTGTGGGAGAGCGAACCTTTTGGGAAAACCAACACAGTGGGAAAACAAACCTTGTGGGAAAACAAACCTTGTGGGGAAACAAACCTTGCGGGAAAACTAACCTTGTGGGAAAACAAACCCTGCGGGAAAACCCACCTTGGGGGAAAACCAACCTTGCGGGAAAGCGAACCTTTTGGGAAAACCAACACAGTGGGAAAACAAACCTTGTGAGAAAACAATCCTTGTGGGAAAACAAACCTTGTGGGGAAACAAATCTTGTGGGGAAACAAACCTTGTGGGAAAACTAACCTTGTGGGAAAACAAACCTTGCGGGAAAACTAACCTTGTGGGAAAACAAACCCTGCGGGAAAACAAACCTTGTGGGAAAACCAACCTTATGGGGAAAGCATCCCTGCGGGAAAACCAAACTTGTGGGAAAACCAACCTTGTGGGAAAACCAACCTTGTGGGAAAGCGAACCTTTTGGGAAAACCAACACAGTGGGAAAACAAACCTTGTAGGAAAACAAACCTTGCGGGAAAACTAACCTTGTGGGAAAACAAACCCTGCGGGAAAACAAACCTTGCGGGAAAGCGAACCTCTTGGGAAAACCAACACAGTGGGAAAACAAACCTTGTGAGAAAACAATCCTTGTGGGAAAACAAACCTTGTGGGGAAACAAACCTTGTGGGGAAACAAACCTTGTGGGAAAACTAACCTTGTGGGAAAACAAACCTTGCGGGAAAACTAACCTTGTGGGAAAACAAACCCTGCGGGAAAACCAGCCTTCTGGGAAAACCAACCTTGTGGGGAAACAAACCTTTCGGGAAAACCAACCTTGTGGGAAAACAAACCTTGTGAGAAAACAAACATTGTGGGGAAACAAACCTTGTGGGAAAACCAGCCTTGCGGGAAAGCGAACCTTTTGGGAAAACCAACACAGTGGGAAAACAAACCTTGTGGGAAAACAAACCTTGTGGGGAAACAAACCTTGCGGGAAAACTAACCTTGTGGGAAAACAAACCCTGCGGGAAAACCAACCTTGTGGGGAAACAAACCTTGTGGGAAAACCAACCTTGTGAGAAAACTAACGCTGTGGGGAAACAAACCTAGTGGGAAAACCAACCTTGGGGGAAAACAAACCTTGTGGGAAAACAAACCTTGTGGGCAAACAAACCTAGCGGGAAAACCAACCTTATGGGAAAACCAACCTTGCGGGAAAACCAACCTTGGGGGAAAACAAACCTTGTGGGTAAACAAACCTTGTGAGAAAACAATCCTTGTGGGAAAACAAACCTTGTGGGGAAACAAACCTTGTGGGGAAACAAACCTTGTGGGAAAACTAACCTTGTGGGAAAACAAACCTTGCGGGAAAACTAACCTTGTGGGAAAACAAACCCTGCGGGAAAACAAACCTTGTGGGAAAACCAACCTTGTGGGGAAACAAACCTTTCTGGAAAACCAACCTTGTGGCAAAACAAACCTTGTGGGAAAACAAACCTTGTGGGAAAACAAACCTTGTGGGAAAACAAACCTTGTGAGAAAACAAACCTTGTGGGGAAACAAACCTAGTGGGAAAACAAACCTTGTGAGAAAACAAACCTTGTGGGAAAACCAACCTTGCGGGAAAGCGAACCTTGCGGGGAAGCGAACCTCTTGGGAAAACCAACACAGTGGGAAAACAAACCTTGTGAGAAAACAATCCTTGTGGGAAAACAAACCTTGTGGGGAAACAAACCTTGTGGGGAAACAAACCTTGTGGGAAAACTAACCTTGTGGGAAAACAAACCTTGCGGGAAAACTAACCTTGTGGGAAAACAAACCCTGCGGGAAAACCAGCCTTGTGGGAAAACCAACCTTGTGGGGAAACAAACCTTTCGGGAAAACCAACCTTGTGGGAAAACAAACCTTGTGAGAAAACAAACATTGTGGGGAAACAAACCTTGTGGGAAAACCAGCCTAGCGAACCTTTTGGGAAAACCAACCTTATGGGGAAAGCAACCCTGCGGGAAAACCAACCTTGTGGGAAAACCAACCTTGTGGGAAAACCAACCTTTTGGGAAAGCGAACCTTTTGGGAAAACCAACACAGTGGGAAATCAAACCTTGTGGGAAAACAAACCTAGCGGGAAAACCAACCTTATGGGAAAACCAACCTTGCGGGAAAACCAACCTTGGGGGAAAACAAACCTTGTGGGTAAACAAACCTTGTGAGAAAACAATCCTTGTGGGAAAACAAACCTTGCGGGGAAACAAACCTTGTGGGGAAACAAACCTTGTGGGAAAACTAACCTTGTGGGAAAACAAACCTTGCGGGAAAACTAACCTTGTGGGAAAACAAACCCTGCGGGAAAACAAACCTTGTGGGAAAACCAACCTTGTGGGGAAACAAACCTTTCTGGAAAACCAACCTTGTGGCAAAACAAACCTTGTGGGAAAACAAACCTTGTGGGAAAACAAACCTTGTGGGAAAACAAACCTTGTGAGAAAACAAACCTTGTGGGGAAACAAACCTAGTGGGAAAACAAACCTTGTGAGAAAACAAACCTTGTGGGAAAACCAACCTTGCGGGAAAGCGAACCTTGCGGGAAAGCGAACCTCTTGGGAAAACCAACACAGTGGGAAAACAAACCTTGTGAGAAAACAATCCTTGTGGGAAAACAAACCTTGTGGGGAAACAAACCTTGTGGGGAAACAAACCTTGTGGGAAAACTAACCTTGTGGGAAAACAAACCTTGCGGGAAAACTAACCTTGTGGGAAAACAAACCCTGCGGGAAAACCAGCCTTGTGGGAAAACCAACCTTGTGGGGAAACAAACCTTTCGGGAAAACCAACCTTGTGGGAAAACAAACCTTGTGAGAAAACAAACATTGTGGGGAAACAAACCTTGTGGGAAAACCAGCCTAGCGAACCTTTTGGGAAAACCAACCTTATGGGGAAAGCAACCCTGCGGGAAAACCAACCTTGTGGGAAAATCAACCTTGTGGGAAAACCAACCTTTTGGGAAAGCGAACCTTTTGGGAAAACCAACACAGTGGGAAATCAAACCTTGTGGGAAAACAAACCTTGTGGGGAAACAAACCTTGCGGGAAAACTAACCTTGTGGGAAAACAAACCCTGCGGGAAAACCAACCTTGTGGGAAAACCAACCTTGTGGGGAAACAAACCTTTCGGGAAAACCAACCTTGTGGGAAAACAAACCTTGTGGGAAAAAAAACCTTGTGGGGAAACAAACCTTGTGGGAAAACCAACCTTGCGGGAAAGCGAACCTTTTGGGAAAACCAACCTTATGGGGAAAGCAACCCTGCGGGAAAACCAACCTTGTGGGAAAACCAACCTTGTGGGAAAACCAACCTTTTGGGAAAGCGAACCTTTTGGGAAAACCAACACAGTGGGAAAACAAACCTTGTGGGAAAACAAACCTTGTGGGGAAACAAACCTTGCGGGAAAACTAACCTTGTGGGAAAACAAACCCTGCGGGAAAACCAACCTTGTGGGAAAACCAACCTTGTGGGGAAACAAACCTTTCGGGAAAACCAACCTTGCGGGAAAGCGAACCTTTTGGGAAAACCATCACAGTGGGAAAACAAACCTTGTGGGTAAACCAACCTTGCGGGAAAACAAACCTTGGGGGAAAACAAAGCTTGTGGGAAAACAAACTTTGTGGGAAAACCAACCTAGTGGGAAAAACAACCTTGGGGGAAAACAAAGCTTGTGGGAAAACAAACCTTGTGGGAAAACCAACCTAGTGGGAAAAACAACCTAGTGGGAAAACAAACCTTGTGAGAAAACAAACCTTGTGGGAAAACCAACTTTATGGGGAAAGCAACCCTGCGGGAAAACCAACCTTGTGGGAAAACCAACCTTGTGGGAAAGCGAACCTTTTGGGAAAACCAACACAGTGGGGAAACAAAGCTTGTGGGAAAACAAAACTTGTGGGGAAACAAACCTTGCGGGAAAACTAACCTTGTGGGAAAACAAACCCTGCGGGAAAACCAACCTCGGGGGAAAACAAAGCTTGTGGGAAAACAAACCTCGTGGGAAAACCAACCTAGTGGGAAAAACAACCTAGTGGGAAAACAAACCTTGTGAGAAAACAAACCTTGTGGGAAAACCAACCTTATAGGGAAAGCAACCCTGCGGGAAAACCAACCTTGTGCGAAAACAACCTTGGGGGAAAACAAACCTTGTGGTAAAACAAACCTTGTGGGAAAACAAACCTTGTGAGAAAACAAACCTTGTGGGAAAACAAACCTAGTGGGAAAACAAACCTTGTGAGAAAACAAACCTTGTGGGAAAACCAACCTTGCGGGAAAGCGAACCTTGCGGGAAAGCGAACCTCTTGGGAAAACCAACACAGTGGGAAAACAAACCTTGTGAGAAAACAATCCTTGTGGGAAAACAAACCTTGTGGGGAAACAAACCTTGTGGGGAAACAATTCTTGTGGGAAAACAAACCTTGTGAGAAAACAAACCTTGTGGGGAAACAAACCTAGTGGGAAAACAAACCTTGTGAGAAAACAAACCTTGTGGGAAAACCAACCTTGCGGGAAAGCGAACCTTGCGGGAAAGCGAACCTCTTGGGAAAACCAACACAGTGGGAAAACAAACCTTGTGAGAAAACAATCCTTGTGGGAAAACAAACCTTGTGGGGAAACAAACCTTGTGGGGAAACAAACCTTGTGGGAAAACTAACCTTGTGGGAAAACAAACCTTGTGGGGAAACAAACCTTGTGGGGAAACAAACCTTGTGGGAAAACAAACCTTGTGAGAAAACAATCCTTGTGGGAAAACAAACCTTGTGGGGAAACAAACCTTGTGGGGAAACAAACCTTGTGGGGAAACAAACCTTGTGGGGAAACAAACCTTGTGGGAAAACAAACCTTGTGGGAAAACCAACCTTATGGGGAAAGCAACCCTGCGGGAAAACCAACCTTGTGGGAAAACCAACCTTGTGGGAAAACCAACCTTGTGGGAAAGCGAACCTTTTGGGAAAACCAACACAGTGGGAAAACAAACCTTGTGGGAAAACAAACCTTGTGGGGAAACAAACCTTGCGGGAAAACTAACCTTGTGGGAAAACAAACCCTGCGGGAAAACCAACCTTGGGGGAAAACAAAGCTTGTGGGAAAACAAACCTTGTGGGAAAACCAACCTAGTGGGAAAAACAACCTAGTGGGAAAACAAACCTTGTGAGAAAACAAACCTTGTGGGAAAACCAACCTCATGGGGAAAGCAACCCTGCGGGAAAATCAACCTTGTGGAAAAACCAACCTTGTGGGAAAACCAACCTTGTGGGAAAGCGAACCTTTTGGGAAAACCAACACAGTGGGAAAACAAACCTTGTGGGAAAACAAACCTTGTGGGGAAACAAACCTTGTGGGAAAACTAACCTTGTGGGAAAACAAACCCTGCGGGAAAACCAACCTTGTGGGAAAACCAACCTTGTGGGGAAACAAACCTTTCGGGAAAACCAACCTTGTGGGAAAACAAACCTTGCGGGAAAACTAACCTTGTGGGAAAACAAACCATGCGGGAAAACCAACCTTGTGGGAAAACCAGCCTTGTGGGGAAACAAACCTTTCGGGAAAACCAACCTTGTGGGAAAACAAACATTGTGTTAAATCAGACCTTGTGGGAAAACTAACCTTGCGGGAAAAACAACCTTGTGGGTAAACCAACCTTATGGGAAAACCAACCTTGCGGGAAAACCAACCTTGGGGGAAAACAAACCTTCTGGGTAAACAAACCTTGTGGGAAAACAAACCTTGTGGGAAAACCAACCTAGTGGGAAAACAAACCTTGTGAGAAAACAAACCTTTTGGGAAAACCAACCTTATGGAGAAACCAACCTTGCGGGAAAGCGAACCTTTTGGGAAAACCAACACAGTGGGAAAACAAACCTTGTGGGAAAACAATCCTTGTGGGAAAACAAACCTTGTGGGGAAACAAACCTTGTGGGAAAACTAACCTTGTGGGAAAACAAACCTTGCGGGAAAACTAACCTTGTGGGAAAACAAACCCTGCGGGAAAACAAACCTTGTGGGAAAACCAACCTTGTGGGGAAACAAACCTTTCTGGAAAACCAACCTTGTGGCAAAACAAACCTTGTGGGAAAACAAGCCTTGTGGGAAAACAAACCTTGTGGGAAAACAAACCTTGTGAGAAAACAAACCTTGTGGGGAAACAAACCTAGTGGGAACACAAACCTTGTGAGAAAACAAACCTTGTGGGAAAACCAACCTTGCGGGAAAGCGAACCTTGCGGGAAAGCGAACCTCTTGGGAAAACCAACACAGTGGGAAAACAAACCTTGTGAGAAAACAATCCTTGTGGGAAAACAAACCTTGTGGGGAAACAAACCATGTGGGGAAACAAACCTTGTGGGAAAACTAACCTTGTGGGAAAACAAACCTTGCGGGAAAACTAACCTTGTGGGAAAACAAACCCTGCGGGAAAACCAGCCTTGTGGGAAAACCAACCTTGTGGGGAAACAAACCTTTCGGGAAAACCAACCTTGTGGGAAAACAAACCTTGTGAGAAAACAAACATTGTGGGGAAACAAACCTTGTGGGAAAACCAACCTTATGGGGAAAGCAACCCTGCGGGAAAACCAACCTTGTGGGAAAACCAACCTTGTGGGAAAACCAACCTTTTGGGAAAGCGAACCTTTTAGGAAAACCAACACAGTGGGAAAACAAACCTTGTGGGAAAACAAACCTTGTTGGGAAACAAACCTTGCGGGAAAACTAACCTTGTGGGAAAACAAACCCTGCGGGAAAACCAACCTTGTGGGAAAACCAACCTTGTGGGGAAACAAACCTTTCGGGAAAACCAACCTTGTGGGAAAACAAACCTTGTGGGAAAACAAACCTTGGGGGAAACAAACCTTGTTTGAAAACCAACCTTGCGGGAAAGCGAACCTTTTGGGAAAACCAACACAGTGGGAAAACAAACCTTGTGGGTAAACCAACCTTGCGCGAAAACCAACCTTGGGGGAAAACAAAGCTTGTGGGAAAACAAACCTTGTGGGAAAACCAACCTAGTGGGAAAAACAACCTTGGGGGAAAACAAAGCTTGTGGGAAAACAAACCTTGTGGGAAAACCAACCTAGTGGGAAAAACAACCTAGTGGGAAAACAAACCTTGTGAGAAAACAAACCTTGTGGGAAAACCAACCTGATGGGGAAAGCAACCCTGCGGGAAAACTAACCTTGTGGGAAAACCAACCTTGTGGGAAAACCAACCTTGTGGGAAAGCGAACCTTTTGGGAAAACCAACACAGTGGGAAAACAAACCTTGTGGGAAAACAAACCTTGTGGGGAAACAAACCTTGCGGGAAAACTAACCTTGTGGGAAAACAAACCCTGCGGGAAAACCAACCTTGGGGGAAAACCAACCTTGCGGGAAAGCGAACCTTTTGGGAAAACCAACACAGTGGGAAAACAAACCTTGTGGGAAAACCAACCTTGCGGGAAAACCAACCTTGGGGGAAAACAAACCTTGTGGGAAAACAGACCTTGTGAGGAAACAAACCTAGTTGGAAAACAAACCTTGTGAGAAAACAATCCTTGTGGGAAAACAAACCTTGTGGGGAAACAAACCTTGCGGGAAAACTAACCTTGTGGGAAAACAAACCCTGCGGGAAAACCAACCTTGTGGGAAAACCAACCTTGTGGGGAAACAAACCTTTCGGGAAAACCAACCTTGTGCGAAAACAAACCTTGTGGGAAAACAAACCTTGTGGGGAAACAAACCTTGTGGGAAAACCAACCTTGCGGGAAAGCGAACCTTTTGGGAAAACCAACAAAGTGGGAAAACAAACCTTGTGGGAAAACCAACCTTGCGGGAAAACCAACCTTGGGGGAAAACAAAGCTTGTGGGAAAACAAACCTTGTGGGAAAGCGAACCTTGCGGGGGAAAGCGAACCTTTTGGGAAAACCAACACAGTGGGAAAACAAACCTTGTGAGAAAACAATCCTTGTGGGAAAACAAACCTTGTGGGGAAATAAACCTTGTGGGGAAACAAACCTTGTGGGAAAACTAACCTTGTGGGAAAACAAACCTTGCGGGAAAACTAACCTTGTGGGAAAACAAACCCTGCGGGAAAACCAGCCTTGTGGGAAAACCAACCTTGTGGGGAAACAAACCTTTCGGGAAAACCAACCTTGTGGGAAAACAAACCTTGTGAGAAAACAAACATTGTGGGGAAACAAACCTTGTGGGAAAACCAGCCTTCCGGGAAAGCGAACCTTTTGGGAAAACCAACACAGTGGGAAAACAAACCTTGTGGGAAAACCAACCTTGCGGGAAAACCAACCTTGGGGGAAAACAAAGCTTGTGGGAAAACAAACCTTTTCGGAAAACCAACCTAGTGGGAAAAACAACCTAGTGGGAAAACAAACCTTGTGAGAAAATAAACCTTGTGGGAAAACCAACCTTATGGGGAAAGCAACCCTGCGGGAAAACCAACCTTGTGGGAAAACCAACCTTGTGGGAAAACGAACCTTGTGGGAAAGCGAACCTTTTGGGAAAACCAACACAGTGGGAAAACAAACCTTGTGGGAAAACCAACCTTGCGGGAAAACCAACCTTGGGGGGAAAACAAACCTTGTGGGAAAATAAAACCAACCTTGCGGGAAAGCGAACCTTTTGGGAAAACCAACAAAGTGGGAAAACAAACCTTGTGGGAAAACCAACCTTGCGGGAAAACCAACCTTGGGGGAAAACAAAGCTTGTGGGAAAACAAACCTTGTGGGAAAGCGAATCTTGCGGGAAAGCGAACCTTTTGGGAAAACCAACACAGTGGGAAAACAAACCTTGTGAGAAAACAATCCTTGTGGGAAAACAAACCTTGTGGGGAAACAAACCTTGTGGGGAAACAAACCTTGTGGGAAAACTAACCTTGTGGGAAAACAAACCTTGCGGGAAAACTAACCTTGTGGGAAAACAAACCCTGCGGGAAAACCAGCCTTGTGGGAAAACCAACCTTGTGGGGAAACAAACCTTTCGGGAAAACCAACCTTGTGGGAAAACAAACCTTGTGAGAAAACAAACATTGTGGGGAAACAAACCTTGTGGGAAAACCAGCCTTGCGGGAAAGCGAACCTTTTGGGAAAACCAACACAGTGGGAAACCAACCTTGGGGGAAAACAAACCTTGTGGGAAAACAAACCTTGTGGGGAAACAAACCTAGTGGGAAAACAAACCTTGTGAGAAAAAAATCCTTGTGGGAAAACAAACCTTGGGGGGAAACAAACCTTGCGGGGAAACTAACCTTGTGGGAAAACAAACCCTGCGGGAAAACCAACCCTGTGGGAAAACCAACCTTGTGGGGAAACAAACCTTTCGGGAAAACAAACATTGTGGGAAAACAAACCTTGTGGGAAAACAAACCTTGTGGGAAAACAAACCTTATGGGGAAAGCAACCCTGCGGGAAAACAAACCTTGTGGGAAAACCAACCTTGTGGGAAAGCGAACCTTTTGGGAAAACCAACACAGTGGGAACACAAACCTTGTGGGAAAACCAACCTTGGGGGGAAAACCAACCTTGTGGGAAAACAAACCTTGTGGAAAACAAACCTTGTTTGAAAACAAACCTTGTGGGAAAACAAACCTTATGGGAAAACAAACCTTGTGGGGAAACAAACCTTGTGGGAAAACCAACCTTGCGGGAAAGCGAACCTTTTGGGAAAACCAACACAGTGGGAACACAAACCTTGCGCGAAAACCAACCTTGGGGGAAAACAAAGCTTGTGGGAAAACAAACCTTGTGGGAAAACCAACCTAGTGGGAAAAACAACCTTGGGGGAAAACAAAGCTTGTGGGAAAACAAACCTTGTGGGAAAACCAACCTAGTGGGAAAAACAACCTAGTGGGAAAACAAACCTTGTGAGAAAACAAACCTTGTGGGAAAACCAACCTGATGGGGAAAGCAACCCTGCGGGAAAACTAACCTTGTGGGAAAACCAACCTTGTGGGAAAACCAACCTTGTGGGAAAGCGAACCTTTTGGGAAAACCAACACAGTGGGAAAACAAACCTTGTGGGAAAACAAACCTTGTGGGGAAACAAACCTTGCGGGAAAACTAACCTTGTGGGAAAACAAACCCTGCGGGAAAACCAACCTTGGGGGAAAACCAACCTTGCGGGAAAGCGAACCTTTTGGGAAAACCAACACAGTGGGAAAACAAACCTTGTGGGAAAACCAACCTTGCGGGAAAACCAACCTTGGGGGAAAACAAACCTTGTGGGAAAACAGACCTTGTGAGGAAACAAACCTAGTTGGAAAACAAACCTTGTGAGAAAACAATCCTTGTGGGAAAACAAACCTTGTGGGGAAACAAACCTTGCGGGAAAACTAACCTTGTGGGAAAACAAACCCTGCGGGAAAACCAACCTTGTGGGAAAACCAACCTTGTGGGGAAACAAACCTTTCGGGAAAACCAACCTTGTGCGAAAACAAACCTTGTGGGAAAACAAACCTTGTGGGGAAACAAACCTTGTGGGAAAACCAACCTTGCGGGAAAGCGAACCTTTTGGGAAAACCAACAAAGTGGGAAAACAAACCTTGTGGGAAAACCAACCTTGCGGGAAAACCAACCTTGGGGGAAAACAAAGCTTGTGGGAAAACAAACCTTGTGGGAAAGCGAACCTTGCGGGAAAGCGAACCTTTTGGGAAAACCAACACAGTGGGAAAACAAACCTTGTGAGAAAACAATCCTTGTGGGAAAACAAACCTTGTGGGGAAATAAACCTTGTGGGGAAACAAACCTTGTGGGAAAACTAACCTTGTGGGAAAACAAACCTTGCGGGAAAACTAACCTTGTGGGAAAACAAACCCTGCGGGAAAACCAGCCTTGTGGGAAAACCAACCTTGTGGGGAAACAAACCTTTCGGGAAAACCAACCTTGTGGGAAAACAAACCTTGTGAGAAAACAAACATTGTGGGGAAACAAACCTTGTGGGAAAACCAGCCTTCCGGGAAAGCGAACCTTTTGGGAAAACCAACACAGTGGATAAACAAACCTTGTGGGAAAACCAACCTTGCGGGAAAACCAACCTTGGGGGAAAACAAAGCTTGTGGGAAAACAAACCTTTTCGGAAAACCAACCTAGTGGGAAAAACAACCTAGTGGGAAAACAAACCTTGTGAGAAAATAAACCTTGTGGGAAAACCAACCTTATGGGGAAAGCAACCCTGCGGGAAAACCAACCTTGTGGGAAAACCAACCTTGTGGGAAAACGAACCTTGTGGGAAAGCGAACCTTTTGGGAAAACCAACACAGTGGGAAAACAAACCTTGTGGGAAAACCAACCTTGCGGGAAAACCAACCTTGGGGGAAAACAAACCTTGTGGGAAAATAAAACCAACCTTGCGGGAAAGCGAACCTTTTGGGAAAACCAACAAAGTGGGAAAACAAACCTTGTGGGAAAACCAACCTTGCGGGAAAACCAACCTTGGGGGAAAACAAAGCTTGTGGGAAAACAAACCTTGTGGGAAAGCGAATCTTGCGGGAAAGCGAACCTTTTGGGAAAACCAACACAGTGGGAAAACAAACCTTGTGAGAAAACAATCCTTGTGGGAAAACAAACCTTGTGGGGAAACAAACCTTGTGGGGAAACAAACCTTGTGGGAAAACTAACCTTGTGGGAAAACAAACCTTGCGGGAAAACTAACCTTGTGGGAAAACAAACCCTGCGGGAAAACCAGCCTTGTGGGAAAACCAACCTTGTGGGGAAACAAACCTTTCGGGAAAACCAACCTTGTGGGAAAACAAACCTTGTGAGAAAACAAACATTGTGGGGAAACAAACCTTGTGGGAAAACCAGCCTTGCGGGAAAGCGAACCTTTTGGGAAAACCAACACAGTGGGAAACCAACCTTGGGGGAAAACAAACCTTGTGGGAAAACAAACCTTGTGGGGAAACAAACCTAGTGGGAAAACAAACCTTGTGAGAAAAAAATCCTTGTGGGAAAACAAACCTTGGGGGGAAACAAACCTTGCGGGGAAACTAACCTTGTGGGAAAACAAACCCTGCGGGAAAACCAACCCTGTGGGAAAACCAACCTTGTGGGGAAACAAACCTTTCGGGAAAACAAACATTGTGGGAAAACAAACCTTGTGGGAAAACAAACCTTGTGGGAAAACAAACCTTATGGGGAAAGCAACCCTGCGGGAAAACAAACCTTGTGGGAAAACCAACCTTGTGGGAAAGCGAACCTTTTGGGAAAACCAACACAGTGGGAACACAAACCTTGTGGGAAAACCAACCTTGGGGGAAAACCAACCTTGTGGGAAAACAAACCTTGTGGAAAACAAACCTTGTTTGAAAACAAACCTTGTGGGAAAACAAACCTTATGGGAAAACAAACCTTGTGGGGAAACAAACCTTGTGGGAAAACCAACCTTGCGGGAAAGCGAACCTTTTGGGAAAACCAACACAGTGGGAAAACAAACCTTGTGCGAAAACCCACCTTGCGGGAAAACCAACCTTGGGGGAAAACAAAGCTTGTGGGAAAACAAACCTTGTGGGAAAACCAACCTAGTGGGAAAAAACAACCTAGTGGGAAAACAAACCTTGTGAGACAACAAACCTTGTGGGAAAAACAACCTTATGGGGAAAGCAACCCTGCGGGAAAACCAACCTTGTGGGAAAACCAACCTTGTGGGAAAGCGAACCTTTTGGGAAAACCAACACAGTGGGAAAACAAACCTTGTGGGAAAACCAACCTTGCGGGAAAACCAACCTTGGGGGAAAACAAGCCTTGTGGGAAAACAAACCTTGTGGGGAAACAAAACTAGTGGGAAAACAAACCTTGTGAGAAAACAAACCTTGTGGGAAAACCAACCTTATGGGGAAAGAAACCCTGCAGGAAAACCAACCTTGTGGGAAAACCAACCTTGTGGGAAAGCGAACCTTTTGGGAAAACAAACCTTGTGGGAAAACAAACCTTGTGGGAAAACAAACCTTGTGAGAAAACAAACCTTGTGGGAAAACCAACCTTATGGGGAAAGAAACCTTGTGGGGAAACAAACCTTTCGGGAAAACCAACCTTGTGGGAAAACAAACCTTGTGGGAAAACAAACCTTGTGGGAAAACAAACCTTGTGGGAAAACAAACCTTATGGGAAAACAAACCTTGCGGGGAAACAAACCTTGTGGGAAAACCAACCTTGCGGGAAAGCGAACCTTTTGGGAAAACCAACACAGTGGGAAAACAAACCGTGTGGGAAAACCAACCTTGCGGGAAAACCAACCTTGGGGGAAAACAAAGCTTGTGGGAAAACAAACCTTGTGGGAAAACCAACCTAGTGGGAAAAACAACCTAGTGGGAAAACAAACCTTGTGAGAAAACAAACCTTGTGGGAAAACCAACCTTATGGTGAAAGCAACCCTGCGGTAAAACCAACCTTGTGGGAAAGCGAACCTTGTGGGAAAACCAACCATGCGGGAAAACCAACCTTTGGGGAAAACAAACCTTGTGGGAAAACACACCTTGTGGGGAAACAAACCTAGTGGGAAAACACACCTTGTGAGGAAACAAACCTAGTGGGAAAACAAACCTTGTGAGAAAACAACCCTTGTGGGAAAACAAACCTTGTGGGGAAACAAACCTTTCGGGGAAACTAACCTTGTGGGAAAACAAACCTTGTGGGAAAACAAACCTTATGGGGAAAGCAACCCTGCGGGAAAACCAACCTTGTGGGAAAACCAACCTTGTGGGAAAGCGAACCTTTTGGGAAAACCAACACAGTGGGAAAACAAACCTTGTGGGAAAACCAACCTTGCGGGAAAACCAACCTCGGGGGAAAACAAAGCTTGTGGGAAAACAAACCCTGCGGGAAAACCAACCTTGTGGGAAAACCAACCTTGTGGGGAAACAAACCTTTCGGGAAAACTAACCTTGTGGGAAAACAAACCCTGCGGGAAAACGAACCTTGTGGGAAAACAAACCTTGTGGGAAAACAAACCTTGTGGGAAAACAAACCTTGTGAGAAAACAAACCTTGTGGGAAAACAAACCTTATGGGGAAACAAACCCTGCGGGAAAACCAACCTTGTGGGAAAACCAACCTTGCGGGAAAGCGAACCTTTTGGGAAAACCAACACAGTGGGAAAAAAACCTTGTGGGAAAACCAACCTTGTGGGGAAACAAACCTAGTGGGAAAACAAACCTTGTGAGAAAACAATCCTTGTGGGAAAACAAACCTTGGGGGGAAACAAACCTTGCGGGGAAACTAACCTTGTGGGAAAACAAACCCTGCGGGAAAACCAACCTTGTGGGGAAACAAACCTTTTGGGAAAACTAACCTTGTGGGAAAACAAACCCTGCGGGAAAACGAACCTTGTGGGAAAACAAACCTTGTGGGAAAACAAACCTTGTGGGAAAACAAACCTTGTGAGAAAACAAACCTTGTGGGAAAACCAACCTTATGGGGAAACAAACCCTGCGGGAAAACCAACCTTGTGGGAAAACCAACCTTGCGGGAAAGCGAACCTTTTGGGAAAACCAACACAGTGGGAAAACAAACCTTGTGAGAAAACAATTATTGTGGGAAAACAAACCTTGTGGGGAAACAAACCTTGTGGGGAAACAAACCTTGTGGGAAAACTAGCCTTGTGGGAAAACAAACCTTGTGGGAAAACCAACCTTATGGGGAAAGCAACCCTGCGGGAAAACCAACCTTATGGGAAAACCAACCTTGTGGGAAAGCGAACCTTTTGGGAAAACCAACACAGTGGGAAAAAAACCTTGTGGGAAAACCAACCTTGCGGGAAAACCAACCTTGGGGGAAAACAAACCTTGTGGGGAAACAAACCTAGTGGGAAAACAAACCTTGTGAGAAAACAATCCTTGTGGGAAAACAAACCTTGGGGGGAAACAAACCTTGCGGGGAAACTAACCTTGTGGGAAAACAAACCCTGCGGGAAAACCAACCTTGTGGGAAAACCAACCTTGTGGGGAAACAAACCTTTCGGGAAAACTAACCTTGTGGGAAAACAAACCCTGCGGGAAAACGAACCTTGTGGGAAAACAAACCTTGTGGGAAAACAAACCTTGTGGGAAAACAAACCTTGTGAGAAAACAAACCTTGTGGGAAAACCAACCTTGTGGGAAAGCGAACCTTTTGGGAAAACCAACACAGTGGGAACACAAACCTTGTGGGAAAACCAACCTTGCGGGAAAACCAACCTTGTGGGAAAACAAACCTTGTGGGAAAACAAACCTTGTGGGAAAACAAACCTTGTGGGAAAACAAACCTTATGGGAAAACAAACCTTGTGGGGAAACAAACCTTGTGGGAAAACCAAATTTGCGGGAAAGCGAACCTTTTGGGAAAACCAACACAGTGGGAAAACAAACCTTGTGGGAAAACCAACCTTGCGGGAAAACCAACCTTGGGGGAAAACAAAGCTTGTGGGAAAACAAACCTTGTGGGAAAACCAACCTAGTGGGAAAAAACAACCTAGTGGGAAAACAAACCTTGTGAGACAACAAACCTTGTGGGAAAACCAACCTTATGGGGAAAGCAACCCTGCGGGAAAACCAACCTTGTGGGAAAACCAACCTTGTGGGAAAGCGAACCTTTTGGGAAAACCAACACAGTGGGAAAACAAACCTTGTGGGAAAACCAACCTTGCGGGAAAACCAACCTTGGGGGAAAACAAGCCTTGTGGGAAAACAAACCTTGTGGGGAAACAAAACTAGTGGGAAAACAAACCTTGTGAGAAAACAAACCTTGTGGGAAAACCAACCTTATGGGGAAAGAAACCCTGCAGGAAAACCAACCTTGTGGGAAAACCAACCTTGTGGGAAAGCGAACCTTTTGGGAAAACAAACCTTGTGGGAAAACAAACCTTGTGGGAAAACAAACCTTGTGAGAAAACAAACCTTGTGGGAAAACCAACCTTATGGGGAAAGAAACCTTGTGGGGAAACAAACCTTTCGGGAAAACCAACCTTGTGGGAAAACAAACCTTGTGGGAAAACAAACCTTGTGGGAAAACAAACCTTGTGGGAAAACAAACCTTATGGGAAAACAAACCTTGCGGGGAAACAAACCTTGTGGGAAAACCAACCTTGCGGGAAAGCGAACCTTTTGGGAAAACCAACACAGTGGGAAAACAAACCGTGTGGGAAAACCAACCTTGCGGGAAAACCAACCTTGGGGGAAAACAAAGCTTGTGGGAAAACAAACCTTGTGGGAAAACCAACCTAGTGGGAAAAACAACCTAGTGGGAAAACAAACCTTGTGAGAAAACAAACCTTGTGGGAAAACCAACCTTATGGTGAAAGCAACCCTGCGGTAAAACCAACCTTGTGGGAAAGCGAACCTTGTGGGAAAACCAACCATGCGGGAAAACCAACCTTTGGGGAAAACAAACCTTGTGGGAAAACACACCTTGTGGGGAAACAAACCTAGTGGGAAAACACACCTTGTGAGGAAACAAACCTAGTGGGAAAACAAACCTTGTGAGAAAACAACCCTTGTGGGAAAACAAACCTTGTGGGGAAACAAACCTTTCGGGGAAACTAACCTTGTGGGAAAACAAACCTTGTGGGAAAACAAACCTTATGGGGAAAGCAACCCTGCGGGAAAACCAACCTTGTGGGAAAACCAACCTTGTGGGAAAGCGAACCTTTTGGGAAAACCAACACAGTGGGAAAACAAACCTTGTGGGAAAACCAACCTTGCGGGAAAACCAACCTCGGGGGAAAACAAAGCTTGTGGGAAAACAAACCCTGCGGGAAAACCAACCTTGTGGGAAAACCAACCTTGTGGGGAAACAAACCTTTCGGGAAAACTAACCTTGTGGGAAAACAAACCCTGCGGGAAAACGAACCTTGTGGGAAAACAAACCTTGTGGGAAAACAAACCTTGTGGGAAAACAAACCTTGTGAGAAAACAAACCTTGTGGGAAAACAAACCTTATGGGGAAACAAACCCTGCGGGAAAACCAACCTTGTGGGAAAACCAACCTTGCGGGAAAGCGAACCTTTTGGGAAAACCAACACAGTGGGAAAAAAACCTTGTGGGAAAACCAACCTTGTGGGGAAACAAACCTAGTGGGAAAACAAACCTTGTGAGAAAACAATCCTTGTGGGAAAACAAACCTTGGGGGGAAACAAACCTTGCGGGGAAACTAACCTTGTGGGAAAACAAACCCTGCGGGAAAACCAACCTTGTGGGGAAACAAACCTTTTGGGAAAACTAACCTTGTGGGAAAACAAACCCTGCGGGAAAACGAACCTTGTGGGAAAACAAACCTTGTGGGAAAACAAACCTTGTGGGAAAACAAACCTTGTGAGAAAACAAACCTTGTGGGAAAACCAACCTTATGGGGAAACAAACCCTGCGGGAAAACCAACCTTGTGGGAAAACCAACCTTGCGGGAAAGCGAACCTTTTGGGAAAACCAACACAGTGGGAAAACAAACCTTGTGAGAAAACAATTATTGTGGGAAAACAAACCTTGTGGGGAAACAAACCTTGTGGGGAAACAAACCTTGTGGGAAAACTAGCCTTGTGGGAAAACAAACCTTGTGGGAAAACCAACCTTATGGGGAAAGCAACCCTGCGGGAAAACCAACCTTATGGGAAAACCAACCTTGTGGGAAAGCGAACCTTTTGGGAAAACCAACACAGTGGGAAAAAAACCTTGTGGGAAAACCAACCTTGCGGGAAAACCAACCTTGGGGGAAAACAAACCTTGTGGGGAAACAAACCTAGTGGGAAAACAAACCTTGTGAGAAAACAATCCTTGTGGGAAAACAAACCTTGGGGGGAAACAAACCTTGCGGGGAAACTAACCTTGTGGGAAAACAAACCCTGCGGGAAAACCAACCTTGTGGGAAAACCAACCTTGTGGGGAAACAAACCTTTCGGGAAAACTAACCTTGTGGGAAAACAAACCCTGCGGGAAAACGAACCTTGTGGGAAAACAAACCTTGTGGGAAAACAAACCTTGTGGGAAAACAAACCTTGTGAGAAAACAAACCTTGTGGGAAAACCAACCTTGTGGGAAAGCGAACCTTTTGGGAAAACCAACACAGTGGGAACACAAACCTTGTGGGAAAACCAACCTTGCGGGAAAACCAACCTTGTGGGAAAACAAACCTTGTGGGAAAACAAACCTTGTGGGAAAACAAACCTTGTGGGAAAACAAACCTTATGGGAAAACAAACCTTGTGGGGAAACAAACCTTGTGGGAAAACCAAATTTGCGGGAAAGCGAACCTTTTGGGAAAACCAACACAGTGGGAAAACAAACCTTGTGGGAAAACCAACCTTGCGGGAAAAACAACCTTGGGGGAATACAAATCTTGTGGGAAAACAAACCTTGTGGGAAAACCAACCTAGAGGGAAAAAACAACCTAGTGGGAAAACAAACCTTGTGAGAAAACAAACCTTGTGGGAAAACCAACCTTATGGGGAAAGCAACCCTGCGGGAAAACCAACCTTGTGGGAAAACCAACCTTGTGGGAAAGCGAACCTTTTGGGAAAACCAACACAGTGGGAAAACAAACCTTGTGGGAAAACCAACCTTGCGGGAAAACCAACCTTGGGGGAAAACAAACCTTGTGGGAAAACAAACCTTGTGGGGAAACAAACCTAGTGGGAAAACAAACCTTGTGAGAAAACAAACCTTGTGGGAAAACCAACATTATGGGGAAAGAAACCCTGCGGGAAAACCAACCTTGTGGGAAAACCAACCTTGTGGGAAAGCGAACCTTTTGGGAAAACAAACCTTGTGGGAAAACAAACCTTGTGGGAAAACAAACCTTTTGAGAAAACAAACCTTGTGGGAAAACCAACCTTATGGGGAAAGAAACCTTGTGGGGAAACAAACCTTTCGGGAAAACCAACCTTGTGGGAAAACAAACCTTGTGGGAAAACAAACCTTGTGGGAAAACAAACCTTGTGGGAAAACAAACCTTATGGGAAAACAAACCTTGCGGGGAAACAAACCTTGTGGGAAAACCAACCTTGCGGGAAAGCGAACCTTTTGGGAAAACCAACACAGTGGGAAAACAAACCGTGTGGGAAAACCAACCTTGCGGGAAAACCAACCTTGGGGGAAAACAAAGCTTGTGGGAAAACAAACCTTGTGGGAAAACCAACCTAGTGGGAAAAACAACCTAGTGGGAAAACAAACCTTGTGAGAAAACAAACCTTGTGGAAAAACCAACCTTATGGTGAAAGCAACCCTGCGGGAAAACCAACCTTGTGGGAAAACCAACCTTGTGGGAAAGCGAACCTTTTGGGAAAACCAACACAGTGGGAAAACAAACCTTGTGGGAAAACCAACCATGCGGGAAAACCAACCTTTGGGGAAAACAAACCTTGTGGGAAAACACACCTTGTGGGGAAACAAACCTAGTGGGAAAACAAACCTTGTGAGAAAACAACCCTTGTGGGAAAACAAACCTTGTGGGGAAACAAACCTTTCGGGGAAACTAACCTTGTGGGAAAACAAACCCTGCGGGAAAACGAACCTTGTGGGAAAACCAATCTTATGGGGAAACAAACCCTGCGGGAAAACCAACCTTGTGGGAAAACCAACTTTGCGGGAAAGCGAACCTTTTGGGAAAACCAACACAGTGGGAAAACAAACCTTGTGAGAAAACAATCCTTGTGGGAAAACAAACCTTGTGGGGAAACAAACCTTGTGGGGAAACAAACCTTGTGGGAAAACTAACCTTGTGGGAAAACAAACCTTGCGGGAAAACTAACCTTGTGGGAAAACAAACCCTGCGGGAAAACCAACCTTGTGGGAAAACCAACCTTGTGGGGAAACAAACCTTTCGGGAAAACAAACCTTGTGGGAAAACAAACCTTGTGGGAAAACAAACCTTGTGGGAAAACAAACCTTATGGGGAAAGCAACCCTGCGGGAAAACAAACCTTGTGGGAAAACCAACCTTGTGGGAAAGCGAACCTTTTGGGAAAACCAACACAGTGGGAAAACAAACCTTGTGGGAAAACCAACCATGCGGGAAAACCAACCTTTGGGGAAAACAAACCTTGTGGGAAAACACACCTTGTGAGGAAACAAACCTAGTGGGAAAACAAACCTTGTGAGAAAACAACCCTTGTGGGAAAACAAACCTTGTGGGGAAACAAACCTTTCGGGGAAACTAACCTTGTGGGAAAACAAACCCTGCGGGAAAACCAACCTTATGGGGAAAGCAACCCTGCGGGAAAACCAACCTTATGGGAAAACCAACCTTGTGGGAAAGCGAACCTTTTGGGAAAACCAACACAGTGGGAAAAAAACCTTGTGAGAAAACCAATCTTGCGGGAAAACCAACCTTGGGGGAAAACAAACCTTGTGGGGAAACAAACCTAGTGGGAAAAAAACCTTGTGAGAAAACAATCCTTGTGGGAAAACAAACCTTGGGGGGAAACAAACCTTGCGGGGAAACTAACCTTGTGGGAAAACAAACCCTGCGGGAAAACCAACCTTGTGGGAAAACCAACCTTGTGGGGAAAAAAACCTTTCGGGAAAACTAACCTTGTGGGAAAACAAACCCTGCGGGAAAACGAACCTTGTGGGAAAACAAACCTTGTGGGAAAACAAACCTTGTGGGAAAACAAACCTTGTGAGAAAACAAACCTTGTGGGAAAACCAACCTTGTGGGAAAGCGAACTTTTTGGGAAAACCAACACAGTGGGAACACAAACCTTGTGGGAAAACCAACCTTGCGGGAAAAACAACCTTGGGGGAATACAAAGCTTGTGGGAAAACAAACCTTGTGGGAAAACCAACCTAGAGGGAAAAAACAACCTAGTGGGAAAACAAACCTTGTGAGAAAACAAACCTTGTGGGAAAACCAACCTTATGGGGAAAGCAACCCTGCGGGAAAACCAACCTTGTGGGAAAACCAACCTTGTGGGAAAGCGAACCTTTTGGGAAAACCAACACAGTGGGAAAACAAACCTTGTGGGAAAACCAACCTTGCGGGAAAACCAACCTTGGGGGAAAACAAACCTTGTGGGAAAACAAACCTTGTGGGGAAACAAACCTAGTGGGAAAACAAACCTTGTGAGAAAACAAACCTTGTGGGAAAACCAACATTATGGGGAAAGAAACCCTGCGGGAAAACCAACCTTGTGGGAAAACCAACCTTGTGGGAAAGCGAACCTTTTGGGAAAACAAACCTTGTGGGAAAACAAACCTTGTGGGAAAACAAACCTTGTGAGAAAACAAACCTTGTGGGAAAACCAACCTTATGGGGAAAGAAACCTTGTGGGGAAACAAACCTTTCGGGAAAACCAACCTTGTGGGAAAACAAACCTTGTGGGAAAACAAACCTTGTGGGAAAACAAACCTTGTGGGAAAACAAACCTTATGGGAAAACAAACCTTGCGGGGAAACAAACCTTGTGGGAAAACCAACCTTGCGGGAAAGCGAACCTTTTGGGAAAACCAACACAGTGGGAAAACAAACCGTGTGGGAAAACCAACCTTGCGGGAAAACCAACCTTGGGGGAAAACAAAGCTTGTGGGAAAACAAACCTTGTGGGAAAACCAACCTAGTGGGAAAAACAACCTAGTGGGAAAACAAACCTTGTGAGAAAACAAACCTTGTGGGAAAACCAAACTTATGGTGAAAGCAACCCTGCGGGAAAACCAACCTTGAGGGAAAACCAACCTTGTGGGAAAGCGAACCTTTTGGGAAAACCAACACAGTGGGAAAACAAACCTTGTGGGAAAACCAACCATTCGGGAAAACCAACCTTTGGGGAAAACAAACCTTGTGGGAAAACACACCTTGTGGGGAAACAAACCTAGTGGGAAAACAAACCTTGTGAGAAAACAACCCTTGTGGGAAAACAAACCTTGTGGGGAAACAAACCTTTCGGGGAAACTAACCTTGTGGGAAAACAAACCCTGCGGGAAAACGAACCTTGTGGGAAAACCAATCTTATGGGGAAACAAACCCTGCGGGAAAACCAACCTTGTGGGAAAACCAACTTTGCGGGAAAGCGAACCTTTTGGGAAAACCAACACAGTGGGAAAACAAACCTTGTGAGAAAACAATCCTTGTGGGAAAACAAACCTTGTGGGGAAACAAACCTTGTGGGGAAACAAACCTTGTGGGAAAACTAACCTTGTGGGAAAACAAACCTTGCGGGAAAACTAACCTTGTGGGAAAACAAACCCTGCGGGAAAACCAACCTTGTGGGAAAACCAACCTTGTGGGGAAACAAACCTTTCGGGAAAACAAACCTTGTGGGAAAACAAACCTTGTGGGAAAACAAACCTTGTGGGAAAAAAAACCTTATGGGGAAAGCAACCCTGCGGGAAAACCAACCTTGTGGGAAAACCAACCTTGTGGGAAAGCGAACCTTTTGGGAAAACCAACACAGTGGGAAAACAAACCTTGTGGGAAAACCAACCATGCGGGAAAACCAACCTTTGGGGAAAACAAACCTTGTGGGAAAACACACCTTGTGAGGAAACAAACCTAGTGGGAAAACAAACCTTGTGAGAAAACAACCCTTGTGGGAAAACAAACCTTGTGGGGAAACAAACCTTTCGGGGAAACTAACCTTGTGGAAAAACAAACCCTGCGGGAAAACCAACCTTATGGGGAAAGCAACCCTGCGGGAAAACCAACCTTATGGGAAAACCAACCTTGTGGGAAAGCGAACCTTTTGGGAAAACCAACACAGTGGGAAAAAAACCTTGTGAGAAAACCAATCTTGCGGGAAAACCAACCTTGGGGGAAAACAAACCTTGTGGGGAAACAAACCTAGTGGGAAAAAAAACCTTGTGAGAAAAAAATCCTTGTGGGAAAACAAACCTTGGGGGGAAACAAACCTCGCGGGGAAACTAACCTTGTGGGAAAACAAACCCTGCGGGAAAACCAACCTTGTGGGAAAACCAACCTTGTGGGGAAACAAACCTTTCGGGAAAACTAACCTTGTGGGAAAACAAACCCTGCGGGAAAACGAACCTTGTGGGAAAACAAACCTTGAGGGAAAACAAACCTTGTGGGAAAACAAACCTTGTGAGAAAACAAACCTTGTGGGAAAACCAACCTTGTGGGAAAGCGAACTTTTTGGGAAAACCAACACAGTGGGAACACAAACCTTGTGGGAAAACCAACCTTGCGGGAAAACCAACCATGTGGGAAAACAAACCTTGTGGGAAAACAAACCTTGTGGGAAAACAAAACCTTGTGGGAAAACAAACCTTATGGGAAAACAAACCTTGTGGGGAAACAAACCTTGTGGGAAAACCAACCTTGCGGGAAAGCGAACCTTTTGGGAAAAACCAACACAGTGGGAAAACAAACCTTGTGGGAAAACCAACCTTGCGGGAAAACCAACCTTGGGGGAAAACAAAGCTTGTGGGAAAACAAACCTTGTGGGAAAACCAACCTAGTGGGAAAAAACAACCTAGTGGGAAAACAAACCTTGTGAGAAAACAAACCTTGTGGGAAAACCAACCTTATGGGGAAAGCAACCCTGCGGGAAAACCAACCTTGTGGGAAAGCGAACCTTTTTGGAAAACCAACACAGTGGGAAAACAAACCTTGTGGGAAAACCAACCTTGCGGGAAAACCAACCTGGGGGGAAAACAAACCTTGTGGGAAAACAAACCTTGTGGGGAAACAAACCTAGTGGGAAAACAAACCTTGTGAGAAAACAAACCTTGTGGGAAAACCAACCTTATGGGGAAAGAAACCCTGTGGGAAAACCAACCTTGTGGGAAAACCAACCTTGTGGGAAAGCGAACCTTTTGGGAAAACAAACCTTGTGGGAAAACAAACCTTGTGGGAAAACAAACCTTGTGAGAAAACAAACCTTGTGGGAAAACCAACCTTCTGGGGAAAGAAACCTTGTGGGGAAACAAACCTTTCGGGAAAACCAACCTTGTGGGAAAACAAACCTTGTGGGAAAACAAACCTTGTGGGAAAACAAACCTTGTGGGAAAACAAACCTTATGGGAAAACAAACCTTGCGGGGAAACAAACCTTGTGGGAAAACCAACCTTGCGGGAAAGCGAACCTTTTGGGAAAACCAACACAGTGGGAAAACAAACCGTTTGGGAAAACCAACCTTGCGGGAAAACCAACCTTGGGGGAAAACAAAGCTTGTGGGAAAACAAACCTTGTGGGAAAACCAACCTAGTGGGAAAAACAACCTAGTGGGAAAACAAACCTTATGAGAAAACAAACCTTGTGGGAAAACCAACCTTATGGTGAAAGCAACCCTGCGGGAAAACCAACCTTGTGGGAAAGCGAACCTTTTGGGAAAACCAACACAGTGGGAAAACAAACCTTGTGGGAAAACCAACCATGCGGGAAAACCAATCTTTGGGGAAAACAAACCTTGTGGGAAAACACACCTTGTGGGGAAACAAACCTAGTGGGAAAACAAACCTTGTGAGAAAACAACCCTTGTTGGAAAACAAACCTTGTGGGGAAACTAACCTTGTGGGAAAACAAACCCTGCGGGAAAACGAACCTTGTGGGAAAACCAATCTTATGGGGAAACAAACCCTGCGGGAAAACCAACCTTGTGGGAAAACCAACCTTGCGGGAAAGCGAACCTTTTGGGAAAACCAACACAGTGGGAAAACAAACCTTGTGAGAAAACAATCCTTTTGGGAAAACAAACCTTGTGGGGAAACAAACCTTGTGGGGAAACAAACCTTGTGGGAAAACTAGCCTTGTGGGAAAACAAACCTTGCGGGAAAACTAACCTTGTGGGAAAACAAACCCTGCGGGAAAACCAACCTTGTGGGAAAACCAACCTTGTGGGGAAACAAACCTTTCGGGAAAACAAACCTTGTGGGAAAACAAACCTTGTGGGAAAACAAACCTTGTGGGAAAACAAACCTTATGGGGAAAGCAACCCTGCGGGAAAACCAACCTTGTGGGAAAACCAACCTTGTGGGAAAGCGAACCTTTTGGGAAATCCAACACAGTGGGAAAACAAACCTTGTGGGAAAACCAACCATGCGGGAAAACCAACCTTTGGGGAAAACAAACCTTGTGGGAAAACACACCTTGTGAGGAAACAAACCTAGTGGGAAAACAAACCTTGTGAGAAAACAACCCTTGTGGGAAAACAAACCTTGTGGGGAAACAAACCTTTCGGGGAAACTAACCTTGTGGGAAAACAAACCCTGCGGGAAAACGAACCTTGTGGGAAAACCAACCTTATGGGGAAACAAACCCTGCGGGAAAACCAACCTTGTGGGAAAACCAACCTTGCGGGAAAGCGAACCTTTTGGGAAAACCAACACAGTGGGAAAACAAACCTTGTGAGAAAACAATCCTTGTGGGAAAACAAACCTTGTGCGGAAACAAACCTTGTGGGGAAACAAACCTTGTGGGAAAACTAACCTTGTGGGAAAACAAACCTTGCGGGAAAACCAACCTTGCGGGAAAGCGAACCTTTTGGGAAAACCAACACAGTGGGAAAAAAACCTTGTGGGAAAACAAACCCTGCGGGAAAACCAACCTTGTGGGAAAACCAACCTTGTGGGGAAACAAACCTTTCGGGAAAACAAACCTTGTGGGAAAACAAACCTTGTGGGAAAACAAACCTTGTGGGAAAACAAACCTTATGGGGAAAGCAACCCTGCGGGAAAACCAACCTTGTGGGAAAACCAACCTTGTGGGAAAGCGAACCTTTTGGGAAAACCAACACAGTGGGAACACAAACCTTGTGGGAAAACCAACCTTGCGGGAAAACCAACCTTGTGGGAAAACAAACCTTGTGGGAAAACAAACCTTGTGGGAAAACAAACCTTGTGGGAAAACAAACCTTATGGGAAAACAAACCTTGTGGGGAAACAAACCTTGTGGGAAAACCAACCTTGCGGGAAAGCGAACCTTTTGGGAAAACCAACACAGTGGGAAAACAAACCTTGTGGGAAAACCAACCTTGCGGGAAAACCAACCTTGGGGGAAAACAAAGCTTGTGGGAAAACAAACCCTGCGGGAAAACCAACCTTGTGGGAAAACCAACCTTGTGGGGAAACAAACCTTTCGGGAAAACTAACCTTGTGGGAAAACAAACCCTGCGGGAAAACGAACCTTGTGGGAAAACAAACCTTGTGGGAAAACAAACCTTGTGGGAAAACAAACCTTGTGAGAAAACAAACCTTGTGGGAAAACAAACCTTATGGGGAAACAAACCCTGCGGGAAAACCAACCTTGTGGGAAAACCAACCTTGCGGGAAAGCGAACCTTGTGGGAAAACAAACCTTGTGGGAAAACAAACCTTGTGGGAAAACAAACCTTATGAGAAAACAAACCTTGTGGGAAAACAAACCTTATGGGGAAACAAACCCTGCGGGAAAACCAACCTTGTGGGAAAACCAACCTTGCGGGAAAGCGAACCTTTTGGGAAAACCAACACAGTGGGAAAAAAACCTTGTGGGAAAACCAACCTTGTGGGGAAACAAACCTAGTGGGAAAACAAACCTTGTGAGAAAACAATCCTTGTGGGAAAACAAACCTTGGGGGGAAACAAACCTTGCGGGGAAACTAACCTTGTGGGAAAACAAACCCTGCGGGAAAACCAACCTTGTGGGGAAACAAACCTTTCGGGAAAACTAACCTTGTTAGAAAACAAACCCTGCGGGAAAACGAACCTTGTGGGAAAACAAACCTTGTGGGAAAACAAACCTTGTGGGAAAACAAACCTTGTGAGAAAACAAACCTTGTGGGAAAACCAACCTTATGGGGAAACAAACCCTGCGGGAAAACCAACCTTGTGGGAAAACCAACCTTGCGGGAAAGCGAACCTTTTGGGAAAACCAACACAGTGGGAAAACAAACCTTGTGAGAAAACAATCCTTGTGGGAAAACAAACCTTGTGGGGAAACAAACCTTGTGGGGAAACAAACCTTGTGGGAAAACTAGCCTTGTGGGAAAACAAACCTTGTGGGAAAACCAACCTTATGGGGAAAGCAACCCTGCGGGAAAACCAACCTTATGGGAAAACCAACCTTGTGGGAAAGCGAACCTTTTGGGAAAACCAACACAGTGGGAAAAAAACCTTGTGGGAAATCCAACCTTGCGGGAAAACCAACCTTGGGGGAAAACAAACCTTGTGGGGAAACAAACCTAGTGGGAAAACAAACCTTGTGAGAAAACAATCCTTGTGGGAAAACAAACCTTGGGGGGAAACAAACCTTGCGGGGAAACTAACCTTGTGGGAAAACAAACCCTGCGGGAAAACCAACCTTGTGGGAAAACCAACCTTGTGGGGAAACAAACCTTTCGGGAAAACTAATCTTGTGGGAAAACAAACCCTGCGGGAAAACGAACCTTGTGGGAAAACAAACCTTGTGGGAAAACAAACCTTGTGGGAAAACAAACCTTGTGAGAAAACAAACCTTGTGGGAAAACCAACCTTGTGGGAAAGCGAACCTTTTGGGAAAACCAACACAGTGGGAACACAAACCTTGTGGGAAAACCAACCTTGCGGGAAAACCAACCTTGTGGGAAAACAAACCTTGTGGGAAAACAAACCTTGTGGGAAAACAAACCTTGTGGGAAAACAAACCTTATGGGAAAACAAACCTTGTGGGGAAACAAACCTTGTGGGAAAACCAACTTTGCGGGAAAGCGAACCTTTTGGGAAAACCAACACAGTGGGAAAACAAACCTTGTTGGAAAACCAACCTTGCGGGAAAACCAACCTTGGGGGAAAACAAAGCTTGTGGGAAAACAAACCTTGTGGGAAAACCAACCTAGAGGGAAAAACAACCTAGTGGGAAAACAAACCTTGTGAGAAAACAAACCTTGTGGGAAAACCAACCTTATGGGGAAAGCAACCCTGCGGGAAAACCAACCTTGTGGGAAAACCAACCTTGTGGGAAAGCGAACAAGGTTTGTTTTCCCATAAGGTTTGTTTTCCCACAAGGTTGGTTTTCCCGAAAGGTTTGTTTACCCACAAGGTTGGTTTTCCCACAAGGTTGGTTTTCCCGCAAGGTCTGTTTTCCCACAAGGCTAGTTTTCCCGCAAGGTTTGTTTCCCCACAAGGTTTGTTTTCCCACAAGGATTGTTTTCTCACAAGGTTTGTTTTCCCACTAGGTTGATTTTCCCACTGTGTTGCTTTTCCCAAAAGGTTCGCTTTCCCGCAAGGTTGGTTTTCCCACAAGGTTGGGTTTCCCGCAGGGTTTGTTTCCCCATAAGGTTGGTTTTCCCGCAAGGTTTGTTTCCCCACAAGGTTTGTTTTCCCACAAGGATTGTTTTCTCACAAGGATTGTTTTCTCACAAGGTTTGTTTTCCCACTGTGTTGCTTTTCCCAAAAGGTTCGCTTTCCCGCAAGGTTGGTTTTCCCACAAGGTTGGTTTTCCCGCAGGGTTTGTTTCCCCATAAGGTTGGTTTTCCCACAAGGTTTGTTTTCTCACAAGGTTTGTTTTCCCACAAGCTTTGTTTTCCCCCAAGGTTGGTTTTCCCGCAAGGTTGGTTTTCCCACAAGGTTTGTTTTCCCACTGTGTTGGTTTTCCCAAAAGGTTCGCTTTCCCGCAAGGTTGGTTTTCCCACAAGGTTTGTTTCCCCACAAGGTTTGTTTTCCCATAAGGTTTGTTTTCCCACAAGGTTTGTTTTCCCACAAGGTTTGTTTTCCCACAAGGTTTGTTTTCCCACAAGGTTGGTTTTCCCGAAAGGTTTGCTTCCCCACAAGGTTTGTTTTCCCACTAGGTTTGTTTTCCCATAAGCTTGGTTTTCCCACAAGGTTTGTTTTCTCACAAGGTTTGTTTTCCCACTAGGTTTGTTTCCCCACAAGGTTTGTTTTCTCACAACGTTTGTTTTCCCACAAGGTTTGTTTTCCAACAAGGTTTGTTTTCCCTTAAGGTTTGTTTTCCCACAAGGTTGGTTTTCCCGAAAGGTTTGTTTCCCCACAAGGTTTGTTTTCCCATAAGGTTTGTTTTCCCACAAGGTTGGTTTTCCCGAAAGGTTTGTTTACCCACAAGGTTGGTTTTCCCACAAGGTTGGTTTTCCCGCAAGGTCTGTTTTCCCACAAGGCTAGTTTTCCCGCAAGGTTTGTTTCCCCACAAGGTTTGTTTTCCCACAAGGATTGTTTTCTCACAAGGTTTGTTTTCCCACTAGGTTTATTTTCCCACTGTGTTGCTTTTCCCAAAAGGTTCGCTTTCCCGCAAGGTTGGTTTTCCCACAAGGTTGGTTTTCCCGCAGGGTTTGTTTCCCCATAAGGTTGGTTTTCCCGCAAGGTTTGTTTCCCCACAAGGTTTGTTTTCCCACAAGGATTGTTTTCTCACAAGGATTGTTTTCTCACAAGGTTTGTTTTCCCACTGTGTTGCTTTTCCCAAAAGGTTCGCTTTCCCGCAAGGTTGGTTTTCCCACAAGGTTGGTTTTCCCGCAGGGTTTGTTTCCCCATAAGGTTGGTTTTCCCACAAGGTTTGTTTTCTCACAAGGTTTGTTTTCCCACTAGGTTGGTTTTCCCACAAGGTTTGTTTTCCCACAAGGTTTGTTTTCCCACAAGGTTTGTTTTCCCCCAAGGTTGGTTTTCCCGCAAGGTTGGTTTTCCCACAAGGTTGGTTTTCCCATAAGGTTGGTTTTCCCGCAAGGTTAGTTTTCCCACAAGGTCTGATTTAACACAATGTTTGTTTTCCCACAAGGTTTGTTTCCCCACAAGGTTTGTTTTCCCACAAGGTTTGTTTTCTCACAAGGTTTGTTTTCCCACTGTTTTGGTTTTCCCGTAAGGTTGTCTTTCCCACAAGGTTTGTTTCCCCACAAGGTTGGTTTTCCCACAAGGTTGGTTTTCCTGCAGGGTTTGTTTTCTCACAAGGTTTGTTTTCCCACAAGCTTTGTTTTCCCTCAAGGTTGGTTTTCCCGCAAGGTTTGTTTCCCCACAAGGTTTGTTTTCCCACAAGGTTTGTTTTCTCACAAGGTTTATTTTCTCACAAGGTTTGTTTTCCCACTGTTTTGGTTTTCCCGTAAGGTTGTCTTTCCCACAAGGTTTGTTTTCCCACAAGGTTTGTTTCCCCACAAGGTTGGTTTTCGCACAAGGTTGGTTTGCCTGCAGGGTTTGTTTTCTCACAAGGTTTGTTTTCCCACAAGCTTTGTTTTCCCCCAAGGTTGGTTTTCCCGCAAGGTTGGTTTTCCCACAAGGTTTGTTTTCCCACTGTGTTGGTTTTCCCAAAAGGATCGCTTTCCCGCAAGGTTGGTTTTCCCACAAGGTTTGTTTTCCCACTGTGTTGGTTTTCCCAAAAGGTTCGCTTTCCCACAAGGTTGGTTTTACCACAAGGTTGGTTTTCCCGCAGGGTTGCTTTCCCCATAAGGTTGGTTTTCCCACAAGGTTTGTTTTCTCACAAGGTTTGTTTTCCCACTAGGTTGTTTTTCCCACTAGGTTGGTTTTCCCACAAGGTTTGTTTTCCCACAAGCTTTGTTTTCCCCCAAGGTTGGTTTTCCCGCAAGGTTGGTTTTCCCACAAGGTTTGTTTTCCCACTGTGTTGGTTTTCCCAAAAGGTTCGCTTTCCCGCAAGGTTGGTTTTCCCACAAGGTTTGTTTCCCCACAAGGTTTGTTTTCCCATAAGGTTTGTTTTCCTACAAGGTTTGTTTTCCCACAAGGTTTGTTTTCCCACAAGGTTTGTTTTCCCACAAGGTTGGTTTTCCCGAAAGGTTTGTTTCCCCACAAGGTTTGTTTTCCCACTAGGTTTGTTTTCCCATAAGCTTGGTTTTCCCACAAGGTTTGTTTTCTCACAAGGTTTGTTTTCCCACTAGGTCTGTTTCCCCACAAGGTTTGTTTTCTCACAACGTTTGTTTTCCCACAAGGTTTGTTTTCCCACAAGGATAGTTTTCCCGCAAGGTTTGTTTCCCCACAAGGTTTGTTTTCCCACAAGGATTGTTTTCTCACAAGGTTTGTTTTCCCACTAGGTTTGTTTCCCCACAAGGTTTGTTTTCCCACAAGGTTTTTTTTCCCCCAAGGTTGGTTTTCCCGCAAGGTTGGTTTTCCCACAAGGTTTGTTTTCCCACTGTGTTGGTTTTCCCAAAAGGTTCGTTTTCCCACAAGGTTGGTTTTCCCGAAAGGTTTGTTTCCCTACAAGGTTGGTTTTCCCACAAGGTTTGTTTTCCCACTGTGTTGGTTTTCCCAAAAGGGTCGCTTTCCCACAAGGTTGGTTTTCCCACAAGGTTGGTTTTCCCGCAGGGTTGCTTTCCCCATAAGGTTCGCTTTCCCGCAAGGTTGGTTTCCCCACAAGGTTTGTTTTCCCACAAGGTTTGTTTTCTCACAAGGTTTGTTTTCCCACTGTTTTGGTTTTCCCGTAAGGTTGTCTTTCCCACAAGGTTTGTTTTCCCACAAGGTTTGTTTCCCCACAAGGTTGGTTTTCGCACAAGGTTGGTTTGCCTGCAGGGTTTGTTTTCTCACAAGGTTTGTTTTCCCACAAGCTTTGTTTTCCCCCAAGGTTGGTTTTCCCGCAAGGTTGGTTTTCCCACAAGGTTTGTTTTCCCACTTTTTTGGTTTTCCCAAAAGGATCGCTTTCCCGCAAGGTTGGTTTTCCCACAAGGTTTGTTTTCCCACTGTGTTGGTTTTCCCAAAAGGTTCGCTTTCCCACAAGGTTGGTTTTGCCACAAGGTTGGTTTTCCAGCAGGGTTGCTTTCCCCATAAGGTTGGTTTTCCCACAAGGTTGGTTTTCTCACAAGGTTTGTTTTCCCACTAGGTTGTTTTTCCCACTAGGTTGGTTTTCCCACAAGGTTTGTTTTCCCACAAGCTTTGTTTTCCCCCAAGGTTAGTTTTCCCGCAAGGTTGGTTTTCCCACAAGGTTTGTTTTCCCACTGTGTTGGTTTTCCCAAAAGGTTCGCTTTCCCGCAAGGTTGGTTTTCCCACAAGGTTTGTTTCCCCACAAGGTTTGTTTTCCCATAAGGTTTGTTTTCCCACAAGGTTTGTTTTCCCACAAGGTTTGTTTTCCCACAAGGTTTGTTTTCCCACAAGGTTGGTTTTCCCGAGAGGTTTGTTTCCCCACAAGGTTTATTTTCCCACTAGGTTTGTTTTCCCATAAGCTTGGTTTTCCCACAAGGTTTGTTTTCTCACAAGGTTTGTTTTCCCACTAGGTTTGTTTCCCCACAAGGTTTGTTTTCTCACAACGTTTGTTTTCCCACAAGGTTTGTTTTCCCACAAGGTTTGTTTTCCCATAAGGTTTGTTTTCCCACAAGGTTGGTTTTCCCGAAAGGTTTGTTTCCCCACAAGGTTGGTTTTCCCGAAAGGTTTGTTTCCCCACAAGGTTTGTTTTCCCATAAGGTTTGTTTTCCCACAAGGTTGGTTTTCCCGAAAGGTTTGTTTACCCACAAGGTTGGTTTTCCCACAAGGTTGGTTTTCCCGCAAGGTCTGTTTTCCCACAAGGCTAGTTTTCCCGCAAGGTTTGTTTCCCCACAAGGTTTGTTTTCCCACAAGGATTGTTTTCTCACAAGGTTTGTTTTCCCACTAGGTTGATTTTCCCACTGTGTTGCTTTTCCCAAAAGGTTCGCTTTCCCGCAAGGTTGGTTTTCCCACAAGGTTGGTTTTCCCGCAGGGTTTGTTTCCCCATAAGGTTGGTTTTCCCGCAAGGTTTGTTTCCCCACAAGGTTTGTTTTCCCACAAGGATTGTTTTCTCACAAGGATTGTTTTCTCACAAGGTTTGTTTTCCCACTGTGTTGCTTTTCCCAAAAGGTTCGCTTTCCCGCAAGGTTGGTTTTCCCACAAGGTTGGTTTTCCCGCAGGGTTTGTTTCCCCATAAGGTTGGTTTTCCCACAAGGTTTGTTTTCTCACAAGGTTTGTTTTCCCACTAGGTTGGTTTTCCCACAAGGTTTGTTTTCCCACAAGGTTTGTTTTCCCACAAGGTTTGTTTTCCCCCAAGGTTGGTTTTCCCGCAAGGTTGGTTTTCCCACAAGGTTGGTTTTCCCACAAGGTTGGTTTTCCCGCAAGGTTAGTTTTCCCACAAGGTCTGATTTAACACAATGTTTGTTTTCCCACAAGGTTTGTTTCCCCACAAGGTTTGTTTTCCCACAAGGTTTGTTTTCTCACAAGGTTTGTTTTCCCACTGTTTTGGTTTTCCCGTAAGGTTGTCTTTCCCACAAGGTTTGTTTTCCCACAAGGTTTGTTTCCCCACAAGGTTGGTTTTCCCACAAGGTTGGTTTTCCTGCAGGGTTTGTTTTCTCACAAGGTTTGTTTTCCCACAAGCTTTGTTTTCCCTCAAGGTTGGTTTTCCCGCAAGGTTTGTTTCCCCACAAGGTTTGTTTTCCCACAAGGTTTGTTTTCTCACAAGGTTTGTTTTCTCACAAGGTTTGTTTTCCCACTGTTTTGGTTTTCCCGTAAGGTTGTCTTTCCCACAAGGTTTGTTTTCCCACATGGTTTGTTTCCCCACAAGGTTGGTTTTCGCACAAGGTTGGTTTGCCTGCAGGGTTTGTTTTCTCACAAGGTTTGTTTTCCCACAAGCTTTGTTTTCCCCCAAGGTTGGTTTTCCCGCAAGGTTGGTTTTCCCACAAGGTTTGTTTTCCCACTGTGTTGGTTTTCCCAAAAGGATCGCTTTCCCGCAAGGTTGGTTTTCCCACAAGGTTTGTTTTCCCACTGTGTTGGTTTTCCCAAAAGGTTCGCTTTCCCACAAGGTTGGTTTTACCACAAGGTTGGTTTTCCCGCAGGGTTGCTTTCCCCATAAGGTTGGTTTTCCCACAAGGTTTGTTTTCTCACAAGGTTTGTTTTCCCACTAGGTTGTTTTTCCCACTAGGTTGGTTTTCCCACAAGGTTTGTTTTCCCACAAGCTTTGTTTTCCCCCAAGGTTGGTTTTCCCGCAAGGTTGGTTTTCCCACAAGGTTTGTTTTCCCACTGTGTTGGTTTTCCCAAAAGGTTCGCTTTCCCGCAAGGTTGGTTTTCCCACAAGGTTTGTTTCCCCACAAGGTTTGTTTTCCCATAAGGTTTGTTTTCCCACAAGGTTTGTTTTCCCACAAGGTTTGTTTTCCCACAAGGTTTGTTTTCCCACAAGGTTGGTTTTCCCGAAAGGTTTGTTTCCCCACAAGGTTTGTTTTCCCACTAGGTTTGTTTTCCCATAAGCTTGGTTTTCCCACAAGGTTTGTTTTCTCACAAGGTTTGTTTTCCCACTAGGTCTGTTTCCCCACAAGGTTTGTTTTCTCACAACGTTTGTTTTCCCACAAGGTTTGTTTTCCCACAAGGATAGTTTTCCCGCAAGGTTTGTTTCCCCACAAGGTTTGTTTTCCCACAAGGATTGTTTTCTCACAAGGTTTGTTTTCCCACTAGGTTTGTTTCCCCACAAGGTTTGTTTTCCCACAAGGTTTTTTTTCCCCAAGGTTGGTTTTCCCGCAAGGTTGGTTTTCCCACAAGGTTTGTTTTCCCACTGTGTTGGTTTTCCCAAAAGGTTCGTTTTCCCACAAGGTTGGTTTTCCCGAAAGGTTTGTTTCCCTACAAGGTTGGTTTTCCCACAAGGTTTGTTTTCCCACTGTGTTGGTTTTCCCAAAAGGGTCGCTTTCC